>JAVTVY010012288.1:0-58551 GCA_036873755.1 Hanleya hanleyi
ATCTAATTAACGTATTCCTTTGAAAAGAATGGAAATTAATAAACATTATTTTATCATCTTGCAGGCCATGAAATGTTGTTTTTTTTCAGTCCACATGTGACAGGTGAGGTTTTTCTCTATTTTCTCTACCTGTCTCATCCAAATATTACCTGTACACTAATTTTGTCTAAATATCTCTATAAGGTGAACAATTTATGTTCAAACGATGAACACACCGGGGCATTTGATAAGAGAAATGATCCATTGTAGTCCTGAGGATTTTATTTTTATTGCCCACACGCAAACTCTTGAGTTTTAAAATGTTTTTATTACCTCATGTAGCAAGAGAAAGTGATAGATAATTCATTGATTAATTTTGATAAATGCTAAGCAAATGATAAATAATTACTCTCACTGGTCAAATGATAAATAATTAAATCTATTACAAAACAAAAAAAAAACACAAACAACAAACAAACAAACACAATCTAGCTTTCCTCAGTAGCCTAGCATTCATTTTCGTTTCCAATTTGTTTTTGGAAATGTCGCATTATCAGGTACGATCAGGAAGAACAGATACATGTATGTAAGTTTTTAGTAGTTTATTTTCACGGGATTTTTCGGTGAACGTACGCTGTTGTGTGGTTAAAGTTTCACCCCTGTCCGGCTATTAAATACATTCTCTAGATCAGCTTCAAGTTTGTAATGTTTGTAAAATAAAATAAACGATTTTATTTTGACATTGGAATTCTTTGGCAGTAGACAAAGAATGGAACTAGTTTCAGTAGACCGTAAGCACATTTTCCTTTGTCCGCTTCTTTTACTCGTTTGTCTAACATGTGAGCGTGGGTTCCCGAACTGTCGATTTAGTTTTACGGTTGATCTGAAGAATATCCGTGACTTGAAATATACCTCGGCGACTGCCGATCTCCATTGTTCTCTCCAACAGTGTAAGCAGATATGGACTGTTGAGGTCTAATCGAACGTCGAGGCTGGCATAATGATGCTAAATTTATTTTTAGCTCCAAAGCATGGCACGCTTTCAGCAAAAGTTTCGACATCGCTTTAACAACAACAACAAGTTTTTCTCGCTTCGGGCAGTGATTTTAACCTTTATTACTACATTTTCGCGCCAGGTGAACGATATGCATTATTTTAGGTAACCTGTGTTAGGTCTCCTAAAAATTCGTTTGGGCGACCGCCAGGCGAACGCGTTCGACCGTTCGCCATAACAGCACAGGCCTGGAAACCGTTTCCTTCTGAAACCGATGCAAATTTCACTTTGGTGGGTCGGAACTGGCGACATCACTGTACAAGTACGAAGTCATGGTGGGGGGGGGGAAGACTGTCAGAACTTCTCCAGACCTTTGGAAATTGCATCTTTGCCCATGGAACAAAGTTTAGCCACTGTCATAATACGAGGTTGCTTGCGTGGCAAAACGGCGAACACAGAAGATCTTATCGATAACAAGGCCAATAACACCAATGCCAATAATGGAGTAACGGATGCTAATTTTGGTGATCTTCTGTCTGTCCAAGGAAATCTTATGAGATGGCTTGTCGGATAAATTCATCATGGAATAAAGATGTACGGCTGTCGGATTAGTTATCGCCCCCCACTTTTGGGACCGCAATGTTATAAGTCCAATATTAGATAGCACCATGCAGTTCAACATTTAACATGGGCGGTATAGAAGTTCAGCTCCTCCACCTTCAAATGTGCTCCGCAGTAAGTTCCTGCACAAGATAAGTAGAACTCATCAGAAGGCAGATTTTGCTTTCTAATACTGATACATGTATGTAGCAACGGAAAATCAGAATTTGCCTTTAATTTCAAAATAAAAGCTTGATCCTGGTAGGCCTACTTTGAAATAATAGCTCTATATGAGAGAAATGATGGATGTTGTTGGATAGGAGTGATTTCAAACGATGTTAGTTTAACTCTCTCTGTACCAGCATTTTTAACAGTTTCAAGCTGGTATCAACACTGTCAAGGACAGTTTCAAAGATGACAATCCAAGCTTTCGAACAAGGTATAATATGATGAAACTGTTTGTATAGAAATATTTCAGTTTTGTATTCCGATGACAATAATTGTACTATATTTCTATCGGTACTGATACGGTACAGAGAGGGTTAAGAACAGCAAATCATGAGCGTTACCAGGATTTCTTGAGAGGGGTAGTTTCCTATGCTTACATATATTACAGAGCCCAGTGTTGTCCAACATAGGAAAATAACATGGTTGGGTGCTGAAGGAGGGGTAGTTCGCACCCAACAACCCCACCCCCACCCCCACCCTAGTGATGCCGTTGCAAATAATGCTGCTGTTTTAGGATATCTTGGATAAAAATTGCGACAAGTATTTTGAATTGCGAGCTAAAAAATATTTTTGTTTTCAAAATAATAGTAATTTCCATTGTGTATTGTACAGATGTGTTCAGTGTTCACCTACCCTTGAGTGTTGAGATCTTCGATCCATTCAATGAGTGCGACTACTTGGTCATTCTGCCAGTTGAGGGTGGTGTAGTTGATACCCTTCCACTGGGGCGAGGCTGTGTTGACCCAGGAGAGAACCACAGATGGAATGTTATCCATACCTAAGAGCCGAGACAGGTGGAATGACAACACCTCACCTGTAATCAGATATATATACCACAGGTAAAGGTCTTTCCCCATTTAGAATTTTACGGTAATCCAGTTATCACATTTATGGAAATGGAAAATTGATGGAATGGATGGTTTCAGAGCTCCGGGTATTTAGCTGCGGAAAGTTTTATATGGGGTTCACAGTGATATCTCGTCAGTGATTTCTCATGGTGTGTCTCCCAAGTTTCAATTTAAAATTTCAACATTAAATTGAAATTTTCAAATTTAAATTCATAATTCAAAATTTAAATTTCAAATTTAAATTCATAATTCAAAATTTAAATTTCAAATTTGAATTAAAATTCTGAATTCAATTTCAGAATACAATTTCTAATTACCAGTTAAAATTTAAATGACAATCAGGATTTGACTGAAAATTTACATTTTTCAATTCCAATTTTCAAATTCAGTTCAAATATAAAATACATGTACACATTTGAAGTTTGGAATTTGAAATAATTGTTAAACTTCAAATTAAAACTTCAAATTATGATTTACCTATATTGCTTTTCATGTATTGAAGACTACAAATGTGATCGGGTAGGGAGAAATGGACCTTTCCCGACTTAATTTTTAGACAAAGGTTCACCCTGTCGCATGGACCTGTGCATTAGGACGCTTGACCTCCGATGTAAATTTGTGGTTCATACTTTTTCTCTCCTGTTGATGCCTACAGCATTGTGAATATTTTTAATTCGATAACTGATGTAAATATGGTAAATGTGCATCAAATTATCCTTCTATTCCAAGAAAGGACCATTGTGCTTATATTGATGTTCAGTTCTCACTGATTAAAAATATTCCCCATATTTTAGGTATAGGAAGAAGTGAAAAGTATGACCCACAAATTTATGGTGCTGGGTCAAACCTTGATCTAAAAATTAAATTGGGAAAGGAATATTGCTCTGATTGCATGTTGGTGTAATTCTGGCACACCTCAACTAATTTACTCCTACTCCATCAGTCGATTACTGACTTAATCTGTTAGAGTTTTCTCCTAAATTTTGGATGGTTACCAAGTTTTTTTAAATATTAGGTAGGCTGATCAGGATTTGACCCCAAAAATGGAAGAGATTCAAATCTGAAATAATTGAATTATGAGAACACTTAAAATAACATTCAATTCAAATTAATTCCAATTCAAATCAATTCATTTAATTTATTCTCACCTAATATAAGTTTGTTGTGAGGTGTACGGTATCTGGCACAGACAGGTGTACCATCGGCCAGGTTAACGAATCCATTCATTGGACGGCCACACTTGTTCCACAGGGGTGGCTTCAGGGATTGCACTGGCTGGCTGCGTAAATGTTGGAGCAATCTCTCTGATTCAGCTGCAGTTATGCCTAAAAGTACAAGAGGTCACAGCATTATTATGCCATCTGCTGAAATGTTATGAAACTATCCTGATTGATATAATTTTTCCTACGAAGTAGGCTACCATCTGCAAATTGTCCCGTCGTCAGTGAGTGAGTGAGTGAATCCATCCGAATCCTTTCGTCTGCAAAATAAGGAGAACCATTGGCATTATAACCTTGATTTTTTGCATGAAGATGCATTAGGGGACTTACCAGCAAGTTCTGAGCTGACCTACTTTTGATAACAATTTCTGGTGATTTTTAATGAAAATCACTGGTGATTCTGACTTGGGCTGTGCCCATCTTAATATAGGCAGGATTTCAACTTGGGGCAGGGGGATTTCCAAGAGTTCAGTGCGCGTCAAGAGTCCTAATGCTTACTCTACTTCGTAGGTCCTGAGACTTTAGTCACACTGCCATGTTGTATCATTTCAGTGCTTCAAGAATGTAATGAAGGCGATGTTGTTCAGGATGTCGAGCCAAGGTAGGTACAATATTTAACACCAACATTCTCGTTATGAGCATCAGTGTCCACAAACTATGATTGATCTATATTTTTGATCTGAGAAGATACTATGATATCACAAGGAATCATTCATGATCATCTGACAGGATTGCAGGGTATTGCTTTGTTCTATATTGCAGGTGTTAAAATGTATGGAGCAATATCAGGAGTAGATAACTCCTGTCACCAAAACTTGAATGTTGTACATGTACTGGATACAGCTGAAGTTTGCATAGTAGGTCTAACTTTGAATATAAGTAGCTCAGTAGCCAGGACATAATGAGTGCCCCAGTAGTTTCTCAACGTACAGTATACACTCCCGTTCAAATTTCTATGATGAATAGTTTACTTGAAATAAACAGTTTTCTGTATAAATCTGGAGAAATCAGGCAATGAAATTAAAGCGATAAACTCGAGAGGATGGTGATAGCACTTAATCAGGTGAAAATTTTGCCATAGATTTTAAATACGCTTTAATTTCAATTTGCAAACATTTATTTACCAAATTCTCACATTGAGAAAGTATTGATATAGCACTTAAGAAATGTTGAATAAAGTTTTTTTTTTGTTTCATAATTTTGGACCACTAGGTCAGATACAAGTCTTAATTCATGTCTACATGTATATAAATTTTTATCATAAAACCGTATTCTGAAAATGAGCACAATATTGGTCTAGGGTTGACTTGGAACTCGAGTAGACCAGCTAATGTGGAAGAAAGTGAGTCAGTGTCCGAAAGAGGGCACTGAAAATCCTGGAAAGTGCACAAATTCCAAAATCCATTTTCCAGTCATGGAATTTAACAAAAGTAAGGCCTAGATCCTTGAGAGTCCCAGAAAATGATGGCTAGTCAAGAAAATGTATTTGTTGTAAGATGTATCCAACTGGCTTGACAAAGTTGAAATGGCTAGAGAATTTTGTTGTGTGTGTTTTCCAATGTCTGACATTTTACTTGCCGCTAAAGTGCGTGCAAGTTTAATCATTGCTTTGTGACCTGATCAGAGCAGACAATTCAATCATTTGTATGTTTGTCAGTCTTTCGTTTCTGTAAATCGGAGGAGTGCTATAAATCACACTCCTAAAATGTCTTAGGCGAGTGATCACATTCCTGAAATTACTATCCTAGCACTGGAGTCTAGGAGCCTAGGCCGAAAGTCCAGGGGTCCTAGATTGCTGGAGATGCATTCTGGGCCATTTCCAGCAAATAAATCGGCAAATTCTCCCTTACCTTCTTGTCCTCATTAAAATTTTTTTTGTTGAAAGTCTATGGAGATCCCAATTACAATATCTGAAGTTCTATACAAGAAACATGTGCCTCCTTGTCTACACTACCTGTCCAGTCATGCTTTGTGCTATTATGATAAATAAATTCTACAACACTGCAGCAAAACTTCTCAATATCATTATTTGATACAGCATTTTCCAGACAGAACCTCGGATAGGAAGTGATTTTCTTCAGAAATTCCTTATGGATGAAAACTTGTTTTTGAATATCAAGTCTGATAATAAGATCAACTCCCAACACGGCATGATATTTCAGTGGGACAGCACTATAAAATGGCAGCATTAGATCTGCTCGGTTACAAGTAGGTACCCCTGCCCCTCCCCTTCCCCTCCCTTCCCTTCCCCGTCGTGATATAGCTGAAAAAATGTTGAAAGCGACGTTAAACCCTATTCACTCACTCACTCACTCAACTCCCAACTTGTCATGCTTGTGCAACAGGATTACCTCAAAGAACTGAGTAAAGACTGTTTTGTGAAATTGGATCATGACTTTGTGTTTTATTAAATAACTATATAGCACTGAACGATACATGATCCTTTCAAGCTTTCAGCAATGCTTCTTCGATAAACGGTTGTCGCCATTGAAAAATAGCACCACTAGTAGCACTCACGCCAGAACATGCTTGGCCTCGAACTTCCCTATGGCGGTCACCATAATTCCGTTCATAGTCGGCACTGAGTTCATGCACTTTCGAGGACAAAAGTCTGGTGACTGTGTACTTGGTAACATATGTTGTGCCGTTGACATAGCTGTCTAAATCCTTTAGTGCCTTTCCTTTTAAATTTTTCAACAGTCTGTCCGAATGTGTCGTGCAAAGGCGACACCAAACGCGGATGACAAGTTCTTTCCAATCAAGGTTTTTTGTTTCGTAGTCTTGTCATACTGCCTGTAGGCCAGGTTAAGAATGTCGACAGCTGCACACAATTTCCCTTCATGCCCCCGGTAGCCATAGCAGAATTTCTTTCGATCGTGCCGTTTGTTTCAAACAGTGTATTAAAAGTTCATTTCATTATTTCATTGCAACGCACGAAAAACAAATCAAAACGTGGCGGCTGGTAACACCGGAGGGTATTACAAAAATTTACTCGGATCTTAGTACAGAATATTAATGTTTCTGGTTCATCTATGATTTCGTCGCTAGATTTTATCGAACAGAAGGATATATTCATGAATACATATTATCACTTTTGAAAACAATATATTTGAGTAGTCGTTGGCAATATAATCAACATCTTCTTCAAACATCACTTCAAAGGGGTAATTGGACTCTCCGAGTTCACTGCTAGGATTATGATTTTGTATTCCCCCAAACTGGCAAAGTCACTGAATACAGCAGAGTTTCTATTTTCGTTTTGTGAACGTGCGATGAATTATCGAATTATCGGTTTTTGGGACAGGACTTGCCTAGTTGTGCGGTCAATTGCGCGCCTTGAAAAAAATTAAACGCGCCTCAAAAACGAATGACTGGTTTGTGCTGGTTAGTTAAAATGGAAGGACGATTCTGTGCCACATGGGTTCCTGTTGCTTCAATGTATTTTGCTGAGATGAGCAACAGGAACTTCGTCACCATATGGCTGAAGTAATGTTGAAAGCGAGGTTAAATCCTATCCACTCACTCACTCATAATTCCTTCAATGTCTTCCTTCAATAATCATACTTCACCTAAATACATGTCACAGGGATTTCGAATCATTTGCACAATATGCTGTACCAAGTTAATACATATGTTGATGATCCCCGATGACACTGTACTAAGTCTAGTATATGTTTCATACCCCAAGTTTGATGATAGTTTTGGCTGCTTGTAACATTAGTAGTCCAAGATAAGACCCATGTTTCTCTTGTGTTTATACCTTAAGACCCAATTTTCCCTGTGTTTATAAGTACCAGCTGGTAATAAAAAAGACCTTATTTTTCTGTACTGACCACCCATATGTGCTCTGCCTGGGGCCCATGGTAAGGGCATGTATCACTTTGAGGGGTCAAGTTGGTCCTTTGCTCTGACAGCAGAAGCAGAGTTTATTACAAATTACTGGGGGAGTTAACCTTGTAAATGGTTAATGATAGCCTGTATTGGCTGGGGTCTGTCTCAGCTCTCACCACTGATTGGGACAGACAGACTTACAGCACCAGTCTGGCACATAATTAATACCCACTACACACATGGACAACTTCAGCTTTTATAACCAGACTGTTAAACTGTTAAGTAGGTGCTGTGCCCTGCATACTTTTTAGGGTTACAAATTTACAATATCCATTCTGTAATAATTCAGTGACCCAATTAAAAATTAGTCGCCCCCAATTTTGCGGGCAAAATTTAATACCCTCTAAAATCAGTAATCAATAAGTAAGAAATAATAGGTTATCTGCGTGATTTTGGAAGATTTTGTCAGCTTCTGGTTCTAATAAATTTGGTTAACCCTTGATATTATGGTGAAAAAGGAGATGTACGATAAGGCAGCATTTTGTCCTATTGTGGTGCAGTTGAAATCTAAAAAATAAAATGTCCTAAAAATAGTTTATAGTTTTACATTATCTTTAAAAAGTTACCCTCAATGAAATGTTGCCTAATGCCAACTTCTAAATGCATCAGGGCTTTACCCTACTTTGGGAACACCTCTATTCAGCGCAAATTTTTTTTTTAGGCAGACATACATGTTTGCTCCCAATTTAGTGAAAACACAAATTTTGATAAAATAGGTAGGCTTACGACCCTTAATTGATGAGGAATCTCCATGAGCCTTGATCTCCAGTGTAAGAAAAATATTTAAAAAAGCAGTATAATTTTTTTTTTAATGGGTGCATCCTAATTTCTGCACAGCGTTTAACGTGGTATATGTATCCAGGAGGTAATCTGAAGCCATGTGCGTTCCAAATATAGTTTTTACAAGTGAACGAACAAGAAGTTTTCATAAGGATAGCAACTTTCGTGTTAAAATTAAAATACCAAAGATTCTGTCTCAACTATAAGACCATATTTAAGCCTACTGAAAATGGAAGGACTTGAAAACTGCAACTTCATTGGGCGTTTCCAGTTTAATGAAAAAATATGACCTCTTTTATGTCTGCTGACCTTGAATAAAGCGGAAGGAGTGGAAGGTGTGATTATCGAGCACCGTGTCATGGTATTGTAGTCTAATATTAGACAGGATGCTTCTAGAATATATGACACAAGCTTGTTTACGTGGGTTAATCATTTCGATCTTTCTAGAAAATTATCTAGGCCAGATGATGTAATGCATGTCAGCCATTCCAAGCTAAGTGTGCATCATACTTATTTTTTCAAATTTACCCAAGAATTGTTTAAAGCAGCTTTTCAGTTACCTATATGGTCAGGGTTACTGGATATGGAATATTCTTGAGATTGTTCAGTTTATTGAGGTCACAGAGCTTTTTGAAGACCTGCATTGTTGCAGCCTCATCACTGAGGCCACTGTGGTACAATTTTGTCAGGTGGAATTTTCCACAAAAAACTAGTTCAATCACACTGACTAACTTGGCAAAAAATAGGGTAGTGGCCACTCTGTTGATGCAGAGTGCTTTCTCACTGTCAGATGTTACAAGTTACTCGCGCTGTCTGTATGTATTCCACCTCATTTTGGTGTCACGGGAGTCACACAAGTGAGTATAATTGTTTTGCTCTCTAAGAACTATCTCATCCACAGATAAACAGTTTCTGTTTATAAATCATCTATTAAAACATCAACTAAAACCTGGCTAATATTAAATCTAAATGTATTATATTTGCTAGAAAATCTTCTTAAAAGGCTGTCATGGGAGTCACAGTTTCTTTGTCACGGGAGTCACACTGTACAGGCTTTGTTATCCAGCAAACTATTTAATGTGTTAATTTTATTTTTTCTGCACATTTGTTATTATATTATTACTTTCTAAAATGGTTGATCCAAAATGCCACTAACAGCTACGGAAAGGCAGAGAAAGAGGAGGGAGATGTTAACATCAAACCAGGCTCCATTTGCTGTTTATAAACAAAAGTGTGGACAATACCGTAATAAGTATAAGGAAACAAAGGGAAGGGAATTCACAAAATTAATTGAAGATAAAGCAAAACATCTAGAAAAGAAAAGGCTGTTTGACCAGGTTAGGGAAAACCACCTCTCTAAAATGGAGGTAAAAAAGGTCGTTTTGGCTTGATAAATTTTGACTTATTCATCATAACGCTACAAAATCTTCAGGCGACTTACTTTAAATATTGTTACCTGCCGGAACAGTGGTTTTCCAATGAAAGTGGGCATAGTCTAATTGTTAACAGAGAACAAAACATATCGTCTATTCTTATGCAAATTAGATAGACGACAATTTGTTTTTTCAATACCATCCGATGCGGATAAATATATCCATGGTCGCCTATGGCGGATGTTTCTATCTTCGATATATTATTGAATTTATCGGACAAAAACGACCTTTTCTACCTCCATTTTATAGGTGGTTTTCCCCAACCTGTTGACAGGGATCAACAGTGGAAATGCTGAGAAAATAAATGGTTACTATCAATTCCCACTTGTGAAAACAGTCCAAAAGCATACTCGGCAAAGCATTTCTTGAGTAGGGCTACCAAACAGGCAAAAAGCGCATTGCCAAAAAGCCCAAGAAAGAAAAAAGCTGTAACTCTTCTTCATAGACTGATTTTGTATCATTTCAATTTTCTTGTGAATAAAATAATGTAAGAAATATTTTATGTAAGTTGTTGCATGATAAGGGTGCTACTTGTCACAGTAGTCACATTTACCTGTCACTGGAGTCGCGCAATTTCATTGATCTGTAAGACCATGTGGTTCTTCTTTGTGTATCAATTTAATTTATTTATAAATCTTGAAACCTTGTAGTAGATTACTGTGTGGACCAACATCACATATCTTATCATGAAGGCTACAACAAGAACAAAATGGGAAGGCAGTCAATCTTTTTTCGATCGCAGCTGTCACGGTAGTCACAATTTTCTTTTTCAAATTTTGATTTGAAGTTGTACTGAATTGGAAAACAATATTATTCAAAATAGTGACCTCTTTTTACTGTTTAGAAGAAGTAAATAACACTTCATATTAGTTTTGGAATTTGGAAGCTATAGCGGAAAACAGATGAAAGAATGAGTAGCGATGTCACAGGAGTCAGCTTTATGTAAGGAACTGGGTATATAATGGCTGTATGGAAGAGAATTTGTGCTTCAACTTATCTGGTTTTGTATTATTTCAGTTTTTTTGTGAATAAAATAATGTAAGAAATATTTTATGTAAGTTGTTTCATGATAAGGGTGCTACTTGTCACGGGAGTCACATTTTCCTGTCACGGGAGTCACGCAATTTCATTGATCTGTGAGACCATGTGGTTCTTCTTTGTTTATTGAATTAATTTATTTATAAATCCAGTCCTTGCGTTTGGAGGTGAGCGATCGCTCTCGCGCACCATCGCTCACCTAAATCATATCCAAGGTACACTGTTTTTCGCGCATCTAGATTCAGCAGATTAAATATAGAAATAAGTAGGCTGTGTCTGCTAACGGCCTTATTATTAAATGAACAGACAGTTGGTATTTATTTTGCGAACTCTTCCACACTGAAAATCACTGTGAGAATAAACTGAAATGCCTTTAATAAATTTTAATCAGTGCAAGCGATCGCCGTCAATTCCAGCGCGGCCATAATTTCTTCGCTTGTTTGACAATCGGTAGTCTCTTGCACAGGCTATTCCTAGCATGGGATCGTGCAATATTTGCCACGTGCGCGGAGAGCTGACAACAATGGCAGCAAATCTTCCTTGAACAAGTTGAAGAAGTTTCTAAGAAAGGTAGAAGATTTACACATCATTATCAGCACACAAAGCCTGTAGTGAGTAGGATGTCAATACTCTTGGGCAATATTGAACTGGGACTCGTCTGATCATTCGCCAACCATTCTTCTCGTTCACTTAAATACTATCGGCCGATTATTTTCGAGAACCTCCACGGACACTGCTCTTCGCGCATGATTGGTTCCGACGAGTATTATATGCAGAGTGAGCTTGCTCAATCTTCTGGTACGTACTACCCACTGGTGACTGTTGAAATCTTCATCACTTTTGATATTGACTTGTTTAAATTGAAATAGAATAATTTATTTTTATTAATTTTTCGTTTGAAAATAAATTGAAAAATAAAATAATTTAATCAAAAATATAATATGGTAGGTTAAACAATTAAAACAAAATCACTCCCCTCACGAAATTTGGGAGAACGATTTTCAGCTCTCGTATTAGCTCTCCTCGGTTAATTTAGGTACACTTTTTTTAGCTCACCATCTTTTTACAAAAGACAAGGACTGTAAATCTTGAAACCTTCAAGTAGATTACTGTGTGGACCAACATCGCATATCTTATCTTGAAGGCTACAACAAGAACAAAATGGGAAGGCAGTCAATCTTTTTTCGATCGCAGCTGTCACGGGAGTCACGTTTTTATTTTAAAATTTTTGCTTTGAAGTTGTAACTGAATTGGGAAAAAATATTATTCAAAATAGTGACCTGTTATTACTGTTCAGAAGAAGTAAATAACACTGCATATTAGTTTTAGAATTTGGGAGCTAGAGCAGAAAACAAATGAAAAAACGAGTAGCAATGTCATGGGAGTCACCTTGGAATGGCTGATGTTCAAAAGGCTTCTTGATTTTGCAGAATTATCTTGAATGCCTCATAGAGTATAAATAGTCATTCTGGAGGGAATTCAAACGGCTTTTCTGTGGGTGCATTATGCTGTCTTACCTTTGTCTGAAATTACGGACTGCTGGATTGTATATTCCTGTGAATCAACACTTGGCGCTGTGTTATCTACGTAATTGAACTGACGGGAACTGGACAACAGCTGAGCGGTGTTGGACTATCGAAATACAGAAACGCGATTTCTGCGCGTCGGCACGGACTGGATAGAGATTTGCATGTCAACACGAACTGTGAAGGATACACCTGTATAGCATTGAACAGTAAGACTGTATTTCCTTACCTAATTTACTTACTTAATTTGTATATGATTTTATTATTGTAAATAAATATTTGATTGTTAATCCTCGACTCCACAAAAGTTTTCTGTTGCGTTTTTCTATTATCGTTTATGACGTAACAACCGTCCCTGAGTACCGAAGCTTTGTATATGCTTCTATGTTAGATAGCTGATTTCTGAAACTGGTAGTGCGCAGAGCTTGCCTGAAGTGATCACAAAGTTACCAAATTGCTTCTCTCTTCTCAAACATATTAGTGGTGCAGTAGAATGACAGTCAGATTGGAATTTTCTGTTTTACATGTACCTGTATTCAGAATGTTTTGAAGCTCCCTTGAGCACAGTATAATTTTCCCTAAATAATTCATTTCATACTCCTTCTGGTGATGCCAGGTCTTTGAAACATTGTGAAAAGTGATATTTCTTCAGCACATTAAATTGTGTTAACATACAAACCTTGTGGCACTGTTTTCTCTGCTGTAGAAGTCCAGTAAATCCCCTGGGTGTAGGGTGGATCAATTAATCCCACCGTAGATTGTTTTCTATGCATACTGTGTTTAATGAGCACTTGCTGCAGCTGTTTGGTCAATTTCCTACCTTCTGGTTTGCGTATACCTATATTATGAACACGACCAGACTTCACTTTTGGTATTGTCATATTATGGTTCAGATTATGCAGCTTATGTGTAGTCAATTTTGCCACAGTTTTTATCTGTTTTTCTTTCTGAATAAAATGTAGATTATTTTCAGCATTCGCTTTCGATATCTGCACTTCCTCATATTTCAGTGGTGGCTTTTGAAACAAGATGGATTCTCCGAAGTCCCCAGGTTGAAATTCTGGGTTTTCCGAGTTTTCTTGAGCATCAAGAGAATCTCTGTCGTCTTCCTTCTCTTCAGTATCATCGTCTATACCATCCTCAAATTTCTCATCATTGTCATCATCATCGTCATCATCATCTTCAGTGTTCTTATAATCATCATCTGAATTGTCCTCGTAATACTCAGGTCCTCCATCTTGTCGTTCGTAATTATTCTGTTGAACATTTTCATCACGATCACGAATCTGTTTTAAAACTTTCCCTTCAGTTTTCTGTTGCAAATTAAGTGATATCATGTTTTCCGAGTCAGGAACAGCTTGTAGGACCTGAAGGATTTTGAATTTTTCCCTGGGCACCTGTTGGTAATTTCTGATCGACCTCACGTGAGCATCTGGTGGGCTGTGTTCGTCACCGACCTGACGGATTCCCTGCGGTGGCTCCACCTGTCCAGGAAGCTGCTGGAGCATGTTGGTGAGAACTGTCATAGAGGTGAATGTGAGGACGGTAATCATGAGAACCCACGCCCGGTACTGGCGTAACATCCACCTGACATTCATAGCAATATGTACTTCTAAACCATTGATGATATGAACTACACTTAGCAGATTTCAAATTCCTCTGCTATTCACATGTAAATTGGCTGTTCAGCCTTTCGACCATCAAAGTTCATTTAATACTACATGTTCACACCGAAGCCTATAGCAAATTTGGTGTTCTTTTACAAGAGATTCTCGATTTTCTGGTCCCGTATTTGTTCCTTTTCTGCTTGACTGGTAGATCCTGTGCCATATTTTTTTCTCCGCTCGGGTACACTCAACATTGGCAGCACAAAGGAATACTCAATTTCACGCTGTTCTTCCTCGATTGTAAACTTTTTGATTTATCGTTCATCAAGCACTGAAATAAAAGTCTCTCCGGCATGAAAAAATATACGTAGATATATTAATACGTCTTCGTGGATATACTGAGTTTTTTAGTGCAAAAACTCATTTCTCAGTGGATCTCAACAAAGCTTGACAGCTGGGCTGGAGGAATATCCTTTGTCAACTAATCGACCAGCCTGAATACTGGACATAAATACCCGTTACCACCAGCAATATCCTGTCTTTATCTTTTGGTGTGTCTTTCAGGCGCTACATTGTGAACCGATCCCTTGCATGGCAATTCTTGGCAGGATGTACTGCAGATCCCGTGCAAATGACCAAACTCAAACCATCTAGTTTCCCTCTTTCTGGAACCTGTCCTCTTGTCATAACCTGGAAAATATAATGCAGAAAGCTGTGTGACGGCGTGAAATCAATCAATAGCAATTTGTATTCATGCAATCGTGTTCCTGCATCCATCACACACGACATTAGCTAGAAGTCAGTGACAGGCTCGAATCCATTCTAATGCAAATGTGTTCTCACCCCGTCTTGTTCCTGTGTAATGATATGTATGGTCATACCTTAGAATATCGCCTTGAGACTATATGTGCCATCTTCAGTCCAAAGACGCTTCATTTGTATGCAATCTCTACAGTCCCTCGAGGATGCTCTAACTCGTGACTTAATGTCCCGGTAAAATGTAGTCTGTAGTCTCACTAAAAGGGTGAATGGAAATTTTTTGTTAATCTGGGCTGTTTAGAATCTTAAGAACACCTCTGTACAAGAAGTAAGGGGATAGCTGGAATCTGTCCCATTTATAATTGGCCCTTTGTCCCCTTGTTGTTGGATTCCCCTTAGATTCGTTCTATCCACTGGGTAGTTGTTGAGTGTTTGTGCGAATCGCTGTTCTGCTTCAGTGATGTTCTTGTGAAAGGCGCAGTGTAATTTGTATCCAGACAGTGGTGATTCAGGCGTCGGTCGGGGTTGCTCCCGCTGTGGGGGACCATTGTGTGAGAATTATTTCCCCAGGGTTCCTCCAGATCCAGATCGGCTAGAATATTCCCTGAGGCAGATTACCCCCCTATCTCTTAAACCACTGTAATTTCTGATTAAATTAGTGGGTTGAATCTAAAGCCAGCCTTTGATCTAAGTGAGCATTTGGAATTTCAGTTCATTATCTCGAGGTACAAATGTAGACAGGTCGCAGATGAAATGATATTAACCCGCACAATCATTTATGTGGCTCGGCCATTTTTCAAAGTTTGGCCTGAAAAGTAAGAAAACTGGAAATCGTGAGAATCAAATTTGGTTTCAAATCTTCCAAAATTAAATGTTGCTGCATGCTGTTTGCTACCAAATACCTTTTCTATTACAGCATCTGTGCTGTTTGGTATTATGTAGCATCATATTTCAACTGTAACTTTCAACACCGCATACCTCAAAATATGATTATTTGTCTGCTGTAACCTTGACCTGTTGACCCATAATCGATACATGTACAACACACCTGTGAAGTCCAAGAAGATTGGTGGAGCATAAGCAAGATATCATCTGAAGAAGCCCGAGAGCAAAAACCTAATGATATTTCAACTATAGGCGGCACAACATTAAAAAATACTAAATGTCAACAGAAATATATCGGTGCTGTAAGAGTGAATGTATCTGTACTGAAATGGAAGACGTGGCAATTTAACATTGATGGTACAATTGGCTTGGATTTTGGGTACGAAATGCCACAGAAAATTTTAACAGATCTCAGAGCATAGTGAATACAACCTTGGCAATTGCTTTGTATTTTAAATTACGAGCACAGGCAGCAAATCCTTGCCAAATTTGACAGAACTTAAGAAGCTATATTTGGAATACATGTATATTTGCAATACATTACATGTACTGCCTGCATCATTCTGTCCACGATGCATGTAATTCCACCCTGATGATCTGAGAGCCGATATGTTCAATCATTTATACTCTTAGAGGGCGGATCGACGAACTGAACGTAAGTGTGAGGCTGATAGACATACAGAATATAGAGGCATTGCCGTGGAGAATGGAACGTTTGATTTAATTCTGGCGATAGGACTTGCTTGATTGAGGGGTGATGGAGTGGGGAAATGATCGGTAATTGAGATGCATGCTGAGCCATAATCTGCCTTCCCTACGTTTTATGCTGCTGTTACAGACCATCTCTTCTCGCTCTCTTCGCAGATACCTCGAGTCGTCACAGCCAGAGAATACGTACATGTACCCCCAAATTGCTGCAGATCAATAGTCCCTAGCTGGCGTTGACTAGCTCGAGATTCGATACTCCCATCACTGCTCTTTGTGCTGGGCATGCCAATGCCCTGTTACTAAGCTCTTTCCAATCAGCAGTGTAAATATTAGGAGAGTGGTCAGTAATTAAGTGATTACGATGAACTCGTTAGTACCATCTCACCACTTGTGTAACCTCGTCTATATACCTCAGCGATCAATAGTTGTCAGTTGATTGCCTACAGGTACTTACATGCATTTGTGTACTCAGTGCTACTATCAACAGAATTAATTGCAGTGTAGCCAAGAAACTCGCAATATATTGTTCCCGAAAAGGCCATCAAATTTAACCTCGAGTGACCGGTCACCATTTTCTTCCTGTTATAATAATACTGGCTTTACATGTACAATGGTTGAAACGGAAAAGAATCTTTTAGAATTTCTCCTGCTCTTGATCACGGAGTATCTCATCTGCCACATTCTCATTTTTTTTTCCTCCCAACTTTCCACAATCCCACACTTAACTTGTGAACTAAGGAGCACTATCTGCTGTATTTCATATCTACATGCAGCACAACTTGGCTTGTAACAATGAATATCTAATCACATCTATCAATGTACCATGTACAGGAACAAAATTATGTGTTTAACCTTTCATTCTTATGAATACATGATGTGAAAGAAACTGTCAAAGTTCTATGCAAATATTAATTCTTGCACATCCAATGTACAGTTCCCATTTCATCTGAGTGCTAACTTGATTTCAACATGCAAATAATAAATGCAAAAATTGTAGTCTAAATAAATCAAGTATAGACTTACATGGCAATAACTATATATGGACCTACCTGACTTGAGTGCTGTGACTATTACGGAAGCCTAGCTGTGATCAGATATTAGAATATCCTGTTGGATGGTATTGACCAAGGCCAGTGACAGCTGTCTCTCAGTCAATCCTATCAATGGTATATCCACACCACACTGATCAATATCGCTTTATTTATTCTCTCCACAATGACGGGTTAACTGTATGTAACTGGGTCAGCTGGGCAGATTTACATCTATCTACATCGCCAGTCACTTTAATGGCCAGCATTAAATCAATTCCTGATCAAACGGTTACTGCCTTTTGGCATGCCAAGTCTATTGATATTACTGATTTGTTTCTTTTAAACTTTGTAACCACTTGTAAGGCTATCTTGATTTGAGAATCATGGTACATGTTATAGGTTCTAGTTTACTGGGATATTTATTTACACAGCATTGACTGAATTACTGAATTTATTAATCACCAACATGCAGCTGCCACAGAATTGGGTGGGGGGGGGGGGGGCACCTATATTAAATTCAATGATTTAATGATCATTAATGATCATTAATGGGATTAGGGGCAGAATTTACGACAAGAAGAAACTAATATGTGAGTGAGGACTGAAATTTCAGCTCCTCTATACCCATGTCTGGTTTGATCTTTGATAATTCAGTCACAGATCCAATTGAAAAATTGGGAAAGGACAATTTCTGTTCTTTACATTGTGTAGAACAACCAAATTTTGAACACTTTTGAACAAATTAAAATCTCTTGACCCTCTTATTTCTTTTAATTGTTCGAAGCATATCTTTAGACATTTAAGCAGAAAAAGTTATCTTTGTCAACTGAGGCTATTTACTGTGGCATGGATATGTTATTTATTCCGAGAACTGAAGAGACAGCTACGGTAATTTCCCTATTAATTCGCGATGTAGTGATGAAACTCGCCACTCCAAAAATTGGCTACTTTCGAATTATTTGTCGAGCGAATTCCAGAAAAACGTGAGTGTTCGAATTAAATGTCGCGCCGATTTTCACGGGAGATCCAAAATGGCAGACCGCTTTGCCGTGGTCGTAGTGATCGTATTTATTACCGTGTATTAACTTTGATGTCTCATCATAGTTTCCATAAAAGGCAGTGTATGATGTCAGAAAATCTCCTCTACCCTGATAAAGGCGTCTAATTTTATTCGAGGAAGTCCACCATATTGATCGAGTGACAAGTTCAGCAAGATCATGCAAATTTTTGAGCTAACGTCCGTAAATTCGCGTCCATAATAACATCGTAAAAGTAGGCCAAAACATTGAACGTATTCCTTCCTTTTTGTTCAGTATTAGCTATGATCTATATTGTGAAACCTAACTGACATGGAATTGAAAGAATATTCTGGAAATATAAAACTATACACATATTAGAGTAGTCCATGTTCGAGTCGTTCGGTATGTCAATGTTGTTGTTGTGAACCCTGAAAATGGCCTGTATCACGAAGCTTTAGACAGATAAGCGGACTGCCATAGACTTTTTGGTCTGCACTGTCCATGATTTTACACACACCATCCAGGACTTGAATAAATATCCCGGACCTATGAAACGAAATGAATGTAGAATTAACGGGCGGATTGTACAAGAGAACCGAGTGTCAGTCGGCAATACAGGTTTCGATTTGTTTCAAGTATGAGAATATCTATTACGGTACAGGTACTGTAACATTTTACTAAAAGTATGGGGTCGAAGTATGATATCGTTCTGAATATTAATTAGCTACTGGTAGGTTCTCATCTCAGAAACTTTACCTATTGCCGTTTAAATGTTTCTCAAATTTGTTTAGAATTAGAGTAATGGAATGGCGATAGCGATGTTTTGATTCTTATTGTAAAAATGCGGGGTGTAATTCCAAAGAATGTTTATTGCTGGAATTTTGGTAAGTTCGTGGGTATTCATAAGAAGTATTTTCATTAACAATAAAATATTTAACTAAACGGGAAAGAGGTAAGTCTTTATGATAACTATATTTGAACAAAACAAGAGCACATGCAGAGATGATTGTTGTCGGTGCTTCACATCGCAAAATTTGTTTTTGTCCCCTATTGGGGAAAACTGACGTTTGTCAACTGTGTGATTTCCTGTCTATGTTGCGTTAAACGATAGGTGTACTTGGTTAAAACTTTCTCATTCTAATTATCTAAATAAGCAGGTGTGTTTTGCCTTATGGCCAGTGTCACAACTCCAAGACTATCCCTGAGTTTCAGTTGGTCGACTCTGACGATGAAGACTTCCTTGGATTTTCTGCGGAAGATATTCCCCCGGGAATGAAGATCGAGTGAGACCAGTTTGTCCGCATCTGAATGTGCCGATTTGAAAACTTGTAGCTTTAATCTCGGATAAATTAAATCCAGTACACAATGCCTCAGTAAATTGCATGTATGATGCATTTATTTTATGCCGTTTTATGTTATATATTGTTATCGTAGTGCTCCTGTAATAAAATAAAGTGCTGTATTCTCATATATGCATCCGTTTTACACTTTTGTATCAAATCGTCACCACTCACTTGAGCTTGTTGCCTGCCGTTCAGTTGTTCGTATTCCACATAAACGGCATGGTAATTTCAATAATATCACATGATTGAAAGTTCCTGGTTCACAATATATGACCGCCGACTCAAAATCAAGTCATTCAACAATGTTTAATTCTTCAAAAGAAAAACTTTTACCTGCATCCGATCGTCTTTCTGGTTTGAGATTTGGCCCGACTGTAGCTTTTCCATAATTTATAAATATACACTCAGTAAATATAACCTGATCCACTTCAGGAAATATACAGAAATCGACATTTCAATTAACCGGTAAATTAGATCATCTATGTAAGTTGTGATTGGATTCTGATCGGAGAATCATGACGAAAAGCTCAGCAAATGTACAATCCCGTTTCTCAACGGTTTAGTGAAATTAATTCAGCCTTTCAGAGAATCTAGTTGAGAAAAGTTATAAAATATATTCATATGTTCAATATCATGATGATTTTGTCCGTGCAGTACTGAGAACCATATCGTGGATGGATTTATTCCATTTTCCTAAAAAAAAAATTCTAAACACTATTAATATCCAAATTATAACCGCGGCATGCGATTGTTGACTCCAGGTCAGATCGACAGCCGGCTTCATCTGAAAATATATTAGCATAAAATGTATTCTATTTAATCACCAACGTATAAAAGTTAAAGGGGCCATGAATTAATGAGGGACGATAAACCACCGTAAAGACTTGAACAGAAAAGGAGCGCCATGAAAATTTCCTAAGAGCGTGTCACGTCGACCATCGTTGTCAGTGATTTTTATGTTTCGTTCAAACATAATTCATTCGCACGCAGTTATACTTTCTCGGAAAATATTCACCGTGTTTTTCAAATAAAGGAATGCTGATTGAAAAAATGATATTTGATATACGAACGCTGGAAACTGAAGAATGATTCAATAGCGGGCCGTGTGCAGACACTCGACCACGTGCGGGGGACTACCGTATATATTTTACCCGACTGCGGCGAAACGCGATCAAGTTAGGATAAAATTACAGGACTGCGGAGTTAATTGAATCAATTTTTTTCCTTATATACTGTAAGTAATAGTAATTCAGTCTGATTATATTGTACCATTCCCTGTTGTTTCTCTGCGTTTACGAATAATAGCATACAGCGACATACTATACGAGATTCTAGTAACATATTCACTTTACTTTCATCGGCACGAACTCCGTGGCGAAAACGGGAGTGTTCGAATTTATTGTTTCACGGGTATATTGAAAATGCTCCCGTTTTCGTTTTATTAGGATGGACAAAATCACGACAGGGGAAAAATCGGCCGTTTTCAAATTAAATTTGGAAGGTGAATTAATAGGGAAATTACCGTAGTCAAATTTGTACAATGTTAGAAGAATTTCTCTCTGCAGATGCCTGAAGTTTACTTTTACTGTCTGAATAATTAGAAGAAATAGGGTATGCAGAATATTTTTGTATAGAGCTTTCTGAAGTGATATATTTGTTAGAAAATTTTCCATACTTGCAATTGTATCTGTAACTTCTCTTTTGCTGAGCAGTGTCTGTTCCTGTGATTTTATCTGGATTGTCATACTGTCTCAGTTATTCCCTTATCAGCTGGCCTTACTGTGAAGTTGATCACTTATGTACACTTGTAATGTGAGAGAGAACCCTGATCTATGTGAGAACCTCCCACTTATCTGATCTAGTTCCTACCTCAGGGCCAAATATCTCACCTGTAGTCCAGGTAATGGTCAGTTAAGGTGGTCAGCCTTTGTCCAGAGGCAGTATGTACTTGATCAGTGCCCTGACCCCTAACATCCATTGATACCTATTAACAACAGGGACCAACAAAAGCTCAGGAAATAAAGCAGTTGTCAGACCATGACTGGTCACATTCCCCATTGAATGTAAGGATATATACATGTGATACAGCCAAACCTGTCTAATATAGAGACCTGTTTATATCGACAATCAGCTATGTTATAGACCATAAACAGTTCCAGTGGTTCATTGTTTCAAACTTCTGTACAGTGACACCTGAGTAAACTGACCAACCTCTAAACATCAATATTACCGTATTCATAGTCCCAAGACGTGAATTTAAAGTATGTTGTACCTTGATAAACCAGAACCCTGTCAAAACTGACACTATAATCTGGTCCCATGCATGGTTGGTTTCACCGTGTTGAAGCCAGAACCCTGCTAAACCATCACTGTATCCTCGTCCTGAACATGACAGGTCCTCAGTTTGTGGTACTTGTGCAATCATGAGACAATGAGAATATCATTGGAACTCCTGGTAAATCCTCTGATCGTTCAATCATAGGAAGTGATATGTGATCACATTTGTTAGAACAGGGAGTCTAGAATATAGCCCAATGGGCTCAAATACTCCTCAGCTATCAGTTATTGTCTACACTCAGCAATCATACATTGCATAAGATGTATTCTTAGAACTTAGACAACATTACATGTAGGTAGGTTAACAAAACTGTGATCTAGTAGGGGTGACTGTAGTTTTCGTATTTTAGAAATACATAGTAAATTGAGCCAGGTCAGCTTTTGCCAAGGCCTCAATTGATGGGAAAAACTTAGTACTGACACGGGCTCAGTTTTCAGATACTGGATTGGATACACGATTCTCTAAATGTAAAAAATCGAGGTGTGGTCCATCTATTCATATTATAGAGGGGCCTAGTATCAGGTTCATTTACCAAGATTCTGATTTTAAGGTCAAATACAATATGTCGTGTGATTAGAAATTTGTTTGTCCAAGCCCTTGGGTTCACTTATCAAGATTCTGATTTTAAGGTCAAATTCAATATGTCATGTGATTAGAAATTTGTTTGTCCAAGCTCTTGTCTGTGGGAACTATGGAAAACAATATATCGCCTTTATCGGGCAAACAACTGATTTACGTTCAAGATTAACAGTTCACAGACAGCAGATCAATAATGCGAACCATTGTTATCTGCCAGTGAGTCGGCATATCTGTGAATGCGCTTTGCACTCATTCGTTTAAGGTTTTTCCTTTTTACAAAGTTTCTGAGGGTAATCAGGCTTTGTTAGATGTCAAAGAAATACTATTTATTGACAAAATGCACTCAATAGTAGCCACAGGCCTTAAGCCTTTTCATTGTCTATGAATCCATCAGTACATGTATTTTAATTTAGCTTACTAGCTTATTTTCCTTATCTCACTTGTAAAGCTTAATAATGTATAGAAAGTCCATGGACAGATTAGCATGTTTTAACTTGTGTAACCATGGATTTGTTGTTTAGTGACAACGTACACACATTACGGTATATAAACCACGTCATTGCAGCTGTACAATATTCCTTGAAAAAGAACATAAAGTTCGAAACTGCAGTCAGAATTTTATGATGTAGAAAGTCAAGAAGGCTATTTGTTATTTTTTTCTTATAGTGAGTGAGTGAGTGAATAGGATTTAATGTCGCTTTCAACAATATTATTCTTCTATATAGCTCATAATCAAATCAAATAATTTGATCTTGGAAATATAGATCAAGGTCAGTCATCTTTAACAATTTTATGGTCTGTTAATTGAATATGGAACATGAATTTGAAGATCTTAGACTTAACATATAGAATTTGACCTTTACAAAATAGGTCATGGTCAGTGATATTCAATAGACTTCAGGTTCAGGCATATATGGTATAAATTTCAGCCCTCGAAATTTGGCGTAACCGAAACGATCGGTTACGTGTCGGTTACGTGGTTGTAAATTCTGCAGAACAAATAATCGGTTACGTAAAAAATCGACTTGCGCTACGGTATGACGAGTGATATTGAAACTGTCAGGGCGACCGGCCCAGTGACAGTCATCAATCGTTGCCTTACCGGTCTATATTTCTCCTCTATGGTATCTTCGAATCAAGCTTCGGAGTTTATACACGTTTTTATTATGGAATTAGTATCATGAACGTGTGATTTTGCATCAGAAAGAAATAAAAACACGGAGGTTCGAAACGAAAAAAACTGACATTCTGATGGCGCAAAAAAACGGAAGCATGCGATATCAAGGGGACACAACTCCCAACATACAAAGCCTGAATTCATCCAATCAAATGCGGGTCAATTCTACAGCGCGGGACAGCACGCACACGGAAGTGGATGGAAATCAGTGTGAATGCAGTAATTTCTCATCTCCGGATCCTCTGGACCGCAGATTCGATATGCAAAACGGCTCAAAAGCGAAAATTGACAATGTGAACATAAAAACATTCCAGAAGTGGTCATTTCACGACGACTTTAGAAAAGTTTTGTCTGCTTTTGTTTTACTTTCTACACATTTCACATTTTATTTTTTTCAACACCATCCCTTTTATTCCATGCCTGGGTGCTTCTTGCTGAATTTCTGACGAATAAGTTGCACATGTTAAATCGCAGTTTGAGAATATTGCCGTCAGCTGCTGTTTCAAGGACTCTCAAAACAATTTTGTATTTTATTGTAATAATATATATATAATAATATATAATACACATTTTCTTCATTTTCAGAAAAAAAATTGGCTAACCTGTTTACGTAACCAATGGGTTACGCAACCTAGTCCTACGTAACCGAACAATAGGTTACGTGAACATCGTGACCCAGAACTATTTTTGGGTTACGCAAATTTTTGAAATTTCGAGGCCTGAATTTGGACGATGGAGATATAATCCTTCATGAAATATTGTACTAAATATAATCTGACCTTGATAAAATAGGACAAGGTCAGTCATCTTCAGCACACCTCTGGACCATTGCCAGATGTATACATAGTATTAATTTGGAAAGCCCTGCTAATAAACTTCAGATCCAGGCATATTTAGTAAAAATTTAGACAATGTAGGAAAAATCCTTCATGAAATATTGTTCTAAATAGAATCTGACCTGGATAAAATATGTCAAGATCATTCATCTTCAGCACATTTCTGGACCATCGCCAGATGTATACATAGTATTAATTTGGAAAGCCTATATGTATAGGTCAAGGTCAGCCATCTTCAGCACACCTCTGGACCATCGCCAGATGTATACATAGTATTAATTTGGAAAGCCTAGCTATATGGCTTCATGATATATCATCATAAACAGTATATGACCTTGAAAAAATAGGTCAAGTTCAGTCATCTTCAGCACATCTCTGGACCATCGCCAGATGTATACATAGTATTAATTTGGAAAGCCTAGCTATATGTCTTCATGATATATCATTATAAACAGTATATGACCTTGCCAAAATAGGTCAAGGTCAGTCATCTTCAGCACACCTCTGGGCAGAGTTATACATAGTATCTGGGACGAATATTAAAGGGATATGAAACGTACCCCGACATCAAATGCGCCGCCGCGAGCTCACGCTGAATGTATGTCTCGCCTGCCAGGTCTCGCGCTCTACGCGCGTGAGCCTTTGCATCGCCTAGTTTTCGTCACGAATTCATTCCAGATTTTACCAGATTTATAAACGTTCTTCTGCAGTAATTGGCATCAGATTATTTGATCGAGACGGGTACTATTTTGAGAGAAGAAACTTTTGAGGGATTTTCATCGAAAAGATGCATATTTTCATGACAACTTTCGACCGCTCTGCGCTGCCGATAACTGAGCGGCTGGAGCGGCAAGGAAAAACTCATTTTTCCCCTTCTTTGTGATCAAACTTCTCATTTATCTCAATTTTTGAAGTATATCTGTGCTGATTTTTACAAAATATGCAAGCATGTCATTGACAGTACGCAAAATGTTTTAATTTTCCATTTTCGTTTTTGTAAATAATTGCTCGTGAAAATCGTAAAAATGCCAAATATGTAGAATTCTGAACAAATCTCACAATTCTTGTACGTTTTTGTGATTGAACTACTCTTTTGGGTCATATGTTTTTTTAGATTTTTTTCTCTGTGCACTAGTTTTGTTTCTTGTCGTTTGCATGATGTATTCCTTTTGCCACTCGTTAAGCTGTAAAGGATTTTTTTTTGGTCACCAATCTTGGCCCAGGGCGGGACTCGCAGCGAAGCCACGTGACGGTCTTTTGCGCACAAAAGCCAATCAGTGACGAGGCGTACTAATTAACCAATCACTAATCACTCATTAACATATCAATTAGCGAGACAAACCCTAGTTCAAAGAGAGGAGCCGCGTTTCATATCCCTCTATACTCGTCCCAGATAGTATCAACTTGGAAAGCCTACCTATATTTCTTCATGTCGTATTAAACAGTATATGATCTTGAAAAAATAGGTCAAGGTCAGTCAACTGGGATAGGCTTCTAGTCAATCACCAGTTGCATATGTTAAACAAATTTGGAGGCTTTAATCCTTCAAATATTATAGCAAATACTAGAATTTGACCTTGATAAAATAGGACAAGATCGGTCATTTTCAATAGGCTTCTGACCCTTCACCAGATGCATATGTGGTATGAATTTACAATGCCTGGCTAAAACCCTTCTTGAGATATCATGCTCACAGACAGACAGACATGACGACGACGACAATATGCCTGACATAGTGTGTGTGCTGGCATGCTATCCTATTCTGAGATGTGTCCTAACTCGGACCAGACAAAACCAAAATAATGCCCCTTCAAGTACAGTCAATGGGACGTAAAAAGTCTATTTCTCAATCATGTCGAAATGTAGTTAATGCTCTGCTTTTTCTTACCAATATTCCTTATCGGATTACTGCGTATGTCAAAAGATGTGTATATAAAGGTTGGTAAACGTGATTCATTTGTCTCAAGAATTATAGTTATTGGACCATAGATGACAAACTGGAGCACAGTGATCTGAAATGGCAGTTGGTGATTTCATTTGGTGCTGTCTCTATAGTATGGTTACTATTAGGCAGGATGGTTCCTGGGGCAATATTTGGTGTAAATCTATAACTCTGTAGACAGTGAATGATGAATGGTGTCTGGGGCAGTGAGAGTGTGATCACATCAGCTATCTCCAGTCTACATGTAATTATATAACCCCTCTTTAAGCACATGGCCTGGGGGAGTTTATAGCAGGGCTGTACAGTCACAGTACACACTATAAGGTAATTGAACATTGTAGTCTTGACAAGCAGTTAACAGGGAATTTGGCACATTGATGGGCTGATAGTGCTCATCATATATACATAGTACACCCAGAATCTTCTCCCCAATGAATCAAACTATTAATGGGAAACACATGATGATCACTGTATGATATTTGGGAATGTGTAACTATATGGAAATAAAAAGTTTTTCTCTTGTTACATTCGTGTATTAATAATTTTGCATGCTCAATGAACAAACCGTAAAGTCTTCAATAATTCAATCACATGAGGTTAATATTTGCAGATATTGAGGTGAATTTTTTCTTTCTTTCCTTTGAGGTGATCTTTTTACATACAGGCCTAGGCCTACTGGCAGATTGGAATGGAACATCTATATAATGGATCTAGCTAAAATATCTGTTCCCAATGATTGGTAACTACTACATAGGCATTTCTTACAAAACAAGCTGGTTTGAATTTGATGTGAGATATTGTGGTGCATGGGAATCCTTCTAATAATTCAATCCCCCTATCAAAATTCAATCACCTCCAATTTTGAGGACAAAATTCAATCATTGGCTCTAATCTCTCTCTAAAATCATTGAAATAATGGAGAAAAAATGAATTACACATGTATGCATGATTTTCTGTTCTAATAAATTTGATCACATCCCCAGATTATTTCTTCGAGAATTTCTTTGATCTATGCAGCACACAAAATAAACCCGTTAAAAAAATGTACAGCTTTAAAATTTGTGGAGATGTTCTGCCAAGTAATACAATCTGGGTTAGAATTAAAAACATTAAAAGAGAAATTTCTCTGGTGGCTGTCTTTAACATTCTCAATTGTACAGAGATTATTTTGATCTTCAAATATGTACTAAGTAAAACAGATTAATCCAACAAGGCTGCAGCTTCGAAAAGCGCGACAAAAACGACTAATCGGTTCCTGCTTCAAAGCTATTTTTTCGTGGAGATTTTTGATGTTAACAGCCCGTGACAAATTGTTGATTGATGGGGAGAATTATTGTAGTTTGTACATGAGTCACAGTATGGCTGACTCATGGCACCATGTCCATTCTCATTATTCTGATTAATAACCGATAAATTACATTACCACCAACAGTTTATTGTAGCCGTGATGTAATTGGAGACTCCTACCATTCAGGGCCAGTGCTATCTGAGACATAGCGGAGTCTCTTTGTAAATTTTAGCCATGATTAGTCTCTCTGCAAATTTTAGTCATGATTTTTCTGCAGATAATTTGTATTCAGTTTTTTTCCGAGAACATGTAGCACATTTTATCATTGCATAATCTCGAAGAAGTCTTGATCCATTGAGGATTTCAATGCTGTAACATTTCTTCTTTGTGATGATACCCTGCACCCACATGATGCCATGGATGAACAGTTTACCAATATGGAACTCAGTGGAATACCAGCATTAGATCTGCTCTGTTGTTATACAAGTAGATAACCCCTGTCCCTCCCCCTCCCCCTCCCCGTCATGATATAGCTGAAAAAATATTGAAAGCGACGTTAAACCCTATTCACTCAATTACCCAGGGCAAGGTTGATGCTGACTGGTGGGAATTTTTCCTGGGTTCCCATCTTGAAAATGCATAATCATTGCATGTTTGTAAAAGTAATTACATGTAGGAAGAAAGTGGGTTTTTTTGCCCAGGAATTCTACATCAAGGATCAGTTTTGTGTACATGGGTAATGCCAAAATATCACAAATTTGAAATTGATTATTTTCTCATGCAAAATGCGGAGTACATCGATAAGAGATAGGTAAAGTGTATATGAAAGTGCCTACCAGTACCATGAACATGTGTGGCTGAACTAGTCCCAGCAGCTGCGAGTCCGGTATCCACTGGTACTCTATAACTGTGTTTAAATTCCCCGAAATCACCTGTGGTAGTACTACACTGTTTAGTACAGCACTAGGCCACTCTTATCTCTTCAGCTATACAACTGGTGTATTAGATAAACACAAGACCTTCACAAAACTTGCTAAACTCCCTGAAACCAGATATCCACATAGGGAGAAAGAGTCTAGTGGAGCATGGGAGACTCCTTTATCCCTGCCCCCTAGACCCCAACCAGACTATTGAATGTTCTCCCCTGATTGCCAGACTATATACTGGTATGCAGACGCATGCATTCAGTGCACAGTCCTTTGTGTCAGGATAAAATCCCTCCAGTCATGGGGCAGATCTCGCTTGATCTTTGAACGGGCTTCTTGTGTAAGTTTGTGGGTTTCCTTGTGGAACGCTTCAGCCGTGAAACTATATCAGCTGCATCGCCGAGGCGTGTGAATAAATCTGTCCGTAACCGTTATCAAAACAAGATCCTTAAATAAGGTTTTTCAATTTGTGTATTCATACATTTTTTCCATTTCATTTCGTGTGTTAACTATTTATGACACCTTCGATCACATTATCAATATTTACTTTAGAGGAGTTGAGGGGAATACAAACACAGGCAAGGTGTGGAATGATTAAGATCATGTTTGTATATTATCTGAGCTAGGCTACCTATCATATCTTGGTGGCACAACTATTCCTTTGAGCTCTTAAACTATAGGAGGGTAGAGATATAAGTAATAAACTTATATGGACCTGTACGAGTACATGTAAATGCAGAATACATGTAGGCCATCCTGTGTGACTATGGTATGCAGGAGTTCAGTCAGAACTATCTGTTGTATTTGAACTATATTAGGGATAAACCAGGCAGTTGAACCGATTATACCAGCAAATTTTAGGAAATTTTTTAAGTGTTCCAAATTTTGGTCATGAGAATATACATGTACATGTGTCAATTATCTGTTTCTAAGCCTATTGATATACATGTATCACTGGATGTTTCCTCCACAATTTCCTATGAAATTGGTTCAATTGTATTTCAAACATTCAATTGAACCAATTGCCAGCGTTGTCCTGAAACATATCCCATAATACAATGAAGTTATTTGAAACTGTTCATAATGTGTTATTATTGACGAGAGATTTGATCACTTTGGGCATAATTGACCCACAAATACATACTTCCGTTGGCTTAATATAATATCATCTTCACTCCATACATTAATACATGGGAAATAATTCCAGTAAATCACTCTAATAATTCAATCACAGGAAGTGAAATTTCCCTCCATAAAAACTGGGGGTGATCAAATTTATTAGAACAAAGTTCTAAATGGTTCAGAATCATGCATAATCCTTTATTTCAATGATTTTAGAGGTTGATGGTTTAGAAGAGCTGATCAAATTTGGGGGGGTGATTTGAATGTTGAATTAGCAGAGGGAATACTGTTAAAGAAAGGAAAGTAAGAATTTTGAGAACTATAACCTTGAATTCTAAAAAAATCTATTTTTGAAATACTCCATGTTATTGGAAGAGAATAGCAACTTAATATAGTTCTTCATGCAACAGAGTTATAGAAAAATGCATGAACTGATGGTAGAACAGAGATCAGACAGCCGATGGAGATTGGAGAGAGATATTTAAGGAAGAGGAAATACAGAGACACCTGGTGTCTGCTGATGTAACTAACAGATGTTCCAGCCCCATTGGGCACCCATCCATTCTTGGCAAGCCGGTCCATTGTCTCAGCAAATTGGCCATATGCTACCAACCAATCCAGACCAGCTCTTCTGACATATGAGGATGGTCTGAGGGAAAGTGTGAGAAGTTTGAAAGAGCACATCTGTCATGTCAACTGATATGCATGTGTTAGGAGCTGAGCACTTGGCTGTGTACATGGCCTCTGAAGTGGCAAACTAAAGCCTAGATCTCTCTTATCCATCCATCAGGTCATGTGCAGTTTAGGAGAGATGTAATTAAGTGTTGGATTAGCAAAGAGAGCTGTAAATAGGAAGTTCTCTGGGGTCTGTCAAGTGGATATACATGTCTAACTCCTTAAAACACCTGAGAACCCAGAAGTCCAGATGCCAATATCCTTGCCATCTTGTGATATGATATTGTAGATTTTAGGGTTTGGAGAGTTGAATTCAGACTAGCCATATTCGTTACACATACTAAGCCTTACAAAATATTCAAGACATATTATATCGGTAACTTGTCTATGAATTACATATTATATGTAATTTTGCCATTCTTGTTTGATTCGTGCGAGAATTATATTGTCTTTGGTAGATAATTGATTCTTTTATTTTGGTAGCTAGGTATATTTGTACAGGTTTTGAGTATGGTAAAATCACATGAACATTCGAAATATGGCATGAGTTGTACATCACCTTTCGAGAGATGACAAATCGACATGTCCGACATACTCAACATCATCAATACTTGTTTTATTATACTGATTGTTAGTTAAACAATAATTGGGTAATAAAATGAATTAAAATTGCATTTGTAGCCCTATGTTAAGTCAGTTTTGAGCACTGGCCCGATTTATGACAAGTGATGCCATACGATCAACTTCGGCAGTGGTTTTATCACTGAAAAATGAGAGAGACTCCCCCTACAAACCCATTTTTGACTTTCTTTGTGTTACAAAAATTTTCTTGGGTACCAAGTTTATTTCGGTCATATTATACAATTATCGTGGACCATAACTAGCTTGAGAAATGTTCTGTGTGTGCGCCATAGAAGGCAACTCTCGATTCAGCATGGAAATTTCTGGTGTCCAACACTCTGCTGAGAAACATTGCTATGTTCAGCAATACTGCAAGGTAGATTACCAGTGTTATGGGACATCACTATTTACAGAAGGACATGTGATAGGCATTCATCCAGTGAATATATAAGGAATTTAGATGAGGTAAAATAAAATTTTGGGTTTTTGATATCGAGCTCTGCTCTGATCGAACTTGTTACACAGCGTTTCAAACAGAGAAAATGTGAAAATTCCTTGACATGGGTACCACTTTGGCATAGATGCCTGCTAAATATATGTATGCACTTTCTCTGCTAGTACACCAAAACCAAAAAAAACAAACAAACAAAACAGTCCACACCTACACAAGTTTTTTCTACTCATACATGTATAACAAACATGTCAGTTACATGCAAATTATGTGAACACTGGAACTTTCAACAGGATCAACACATCTACCTTAATATGCAGAACAACTCTCCCTGTATTGTTCAAGCTTGTGTTACCTGTAATTGTTGGTAAGTGTTGAACGTGAACCTGAACAACGATGATATCATGTTATAAGGTGGTTTCTGCCTGTTACAGCTCTAAGATCCACCCCTGTATCAGCCTGATTGGGTTACCATAACATAGTTGAACATCCTTGAGACAGACTGTCTATGAAAGGTCCTTCATTGTAAGATATCATCTGACATGTTGTGTAAAGGGGACCAAAGAGAAGTGCTGGCTTGTCTGTCCCCCATTGTTATAGTGTGCCACTGATAGGCCTGTATTGAGTACTTTGACACTCAAGGTTACACCTTTGTGACAGTCGCTCTACCACCAAACAAACAGGACTGGAGCCAGGCTAATCAAGGGAGCTCTAGTCTAATATTAACAGGTGCCGGGTCTCTTTACAGGTAAGGTATGACATACCTTTCTCTCTGGGCAGACCCCAACACTTGAGCTGACCCCACACAAATTAAACATTTACCTGGGTGAGACACACCCATACTATTACACCATATAGTCCACTGCTCACCAGAATATGGGAAAAAATTCTCTCCAGAAAATGATAATGTGAACGAAAAACTAAAACCTGAAGACACTGAAGGTCTGCTTGGAGAATATGTTCTGATATATATTTCAATGTATCAATGTACTTGCAGTCACTTGTTTGTAAAATCTGCGATCGTGCTCCTGGATTTTTTGTGTGCGAGTAATGAGAATATCGCTAATCATTGCACTTCCAGTCCCAAGAATGTCATCAAAAGCTCTCCTGGAGAAAACAGTTGGGAGAGTGATGGAGACTATCCTCAAAACCGAAAAACTAAACTTGTACATGTATATCATTCTGACCATTCCGGCCTAGCTACAATTTCACTGACACATGTACAGTTTAATTCCAATCATACTGTATTGAGATACAGGGGCATCTGCAAGATGAACTATGTACTTTTATTGCATTTCATGCAGCTTTTACTAATTTGTTTCCATGTCTATAGATTTATATGTTCTTGAATTCATAAAAAGGTCAGTAAATACATTTTCAGTTAACTTTCTAATAATTTAATAACAGAAAGTGTGCCTTCCAGCCCCCCAAACATTGGGGGTAATCATATACTCCATTGTTAATAGAATGACGGCATTATTAAAGCATGTACCATAATTTAACTTTGAAGCAGGGTTCATATACACCTCCTGGAAACTTCTAAAATTTGAATTCCATCCAGTAATGTGTTTAAAAGTGCTTAAAAGATTGGGTTCATGTCCTGGAAACTTCTGGAAAGTGTAGTTGTTAATAATCGTGTCAAACAATTGTGTAATATAGTGCTAGAAAACTCCTGGAAAATGACATTAATGAGCATATAAACAACTCTTGAAATTTCCATTGAATGGAAGAGTAAGCTTACAGTGTATGAACCCTGATGAAGGTGAAACTGATGTAACCTGTAAACAGCATTTACCTACTCAGTATAGTATAGTTGGCTCATTTAGACCGTGTAAACAGTGAGGACTGTGGAATGTGATGGAAGTGTTAGGTTTAACACCTCCCAGTGAGCTGTAGTCTCTGAGGTGACTACAGGTGACTACAGGATCACCTAGCTTGATTAATGGAGCTGTAATTACTCTGCTATAAGGTTACACCTTCACTCTACAATCACTCAGCAATTGTGGTTTGAATGTTTGTACTTTACCTGTGCTGGCAAAAAGGTTCAGCTTATGTTGTACTTATTTGGTGAAACTCTAGGTTTAGTGTATAACCCCTCCTACTAGCTACCAGTATCTACTAAGTTCTGTGTAAGAGTTTTATCAACAGAAGTTGGAACATTAAATGTGTACCAATTGGACAGGGTCCACAGGGACACATATGCCCTGCCATGCATGAGGCATGTGTAATCACATGTGATAGTCAAAGGCTCTAACTAATGTGCTGGTCACCTTAATTTACATGTGATGGTCAAGGGCCCAAATTACATGTGATGGTCAAGGGCCTTACATGTATGTGATGGTCAATGGATAAAAGCAATTGGCGGTACTGGTAGTTCAGAGGCTCTACTTATGTATCTGAAGAAATAGGTAAGCTTTCTGAATCCGTGTGAGCCAATAAAAGACTTTGCTGATCCATATCATATCGTGACAAATTTCCCGAGTGCACAGATTTGCAATAATTATAAGCAAGTGGTGAAAAGAAAAAAAAAGAAAATTATAAAATGCCATTAATTATTTCCTACTATAAAAGAACTAGAAATATTTATGGCAAGCCAAAGTGCTTTTTATTCCGAATTTCCGATATCGGGAATTCAATTCCCGATATCGGAAATTCTAATTTCCGATATCGGAAATTGCAATTCCCGATATCGGAAATAGAATTTCCGATATCGGGAATTAGAATTTCCGATATCGGAAATTCAGTGACAATTTTCGATATCGGAAATAGAATTTCCCATATCGGGAATTCAATTTCCGATATCGGGAATTCAATTTCCGATATCGGGAATTCAATTTCCGTTATCGGAAATAGAATTTCCCATATCGGAAATTGTCACCGAATTTCCGATATCGGAAATGAAAGCCTGAAAGCTTTACAAAACCTAGGGGTGCATTCCACACCTAAATCTGAATCTGAATCTGAATCTGAAACCTAAATGATGTGCGGCTAAAAACAGGCATGGGTTCGGATCTTCGACCATAAATAGATGTAAAATCTTTAACAAAAACCTTGTAAACGTATATATTTTCTAAATGGGCACACTTGTGCCATTATTTCAGGGGACTTGTGAGCTATTGAAATTGAAAAGGAAAGACGTGCAATCCTCCTTAGCCCTTCTTCAACTTTTCTGAAAAACATGAAATGATTTTCTTTTTATGTATGTTAAAGTGTTTCCCGTCCAAAGGACAATTTAATATGGCGAAAAAAATAGGGGGTCGACCTACTCGTTTTTTGTAAAATTTTATCGCCATAGAGGAATCATGATTTTCGCTTCCAGAAAAAGTGCGGATTTTGGTCCTCCAGATATTCAATTCCGGACACGATTAACTCTGTAGTGGCGAGTGGGTGCGATCAACAAGCAATTGTTATATCCTCGTTTGGAGAAATGGTTACGTCCAGCAGGGTGATACTATAGATATCAGTTAGTAGATAGGTAAGAAGAATTACCTTGCTGTCAAAATCGGGCGATCTTCCTTATTATAAAATTAGGGAGGGACCACTTTGTACGAAACCGTGGCAAGTGTGGAGTGCACCCTAGAGTTGCAATTCCCGATATCGGAAATTCAATTTCCGATATCGAGAATTGTCTCCGAATTTCCGATATCGGAAATTGCAATTCCCGATATCGGAAATTCAATTTCCGATAACGAAAATTCTAATTTCCGATATCGGGAATTGCAATTTCCGTTATCGGAAATTGAATTTCCGATATCGAGAATTCAATTTTCGATATCGGAAATTGAAGGTCATGAATTTCCGATATCGGAAATTTTAATTCCGATATCGGGAATTCAATTCCCGATATCGGAATTTCTCGAATAAAAAGCACTTTGGCTTGCCATAAATATTAGCTATGTGCGATATACCCAGTATATGCTATTATATCGGCGCCAATTTTTCTCACAGTAAAACTATTCATGGCATCCAAACCCATTTTCTGTAATTTTTCTCGCAAATTTCAAGAAAATCCATTCAAAATACATGTACAGGTCTGGTTATTTTGAAGGCAGAACCACATCTGCCGATAAACAGCATCTGACATTGTCACGAGACATCTGACATGAAATAACATGGAACATATTGCTGGTTCTCTTAAACTCTACATGGATTTGCTTGAAACTAACAAAACAATTCCAAAATTAGGATACTTCACGAATTTTCACAGAAGTTATTCTGTGAAAATAATTAGCCCTTATAAATACATGTAAGGTTATGTTACACACTTTAGTTTGCATTTTCAAATGGTAGATTACTACATTACGTACCTGATTACTACATGTAGATCATAAATGTACACCTCTAAATTTCAGTCCTTTATCAATTGATACAGTTAGGATTCATTCTACTTCTCTTCATTTTCTTTTCCAGAAGATAGCTTCCATACCTGTTTCCTTTTCTTCACTCAGCCCTCCACATTGTGAACAACTCCCTCATTTTCTAAGAGGTCTCGTGTTTTGGTGATTCTCCGATCTAATTCATAGTCAGCACTGTAAGAAAGCAGACTTTTTCTAAGTCACAACTTGAGCCAATATTTGTTCACGCTGTTATAACCCCTCCAGACATGGCCGGGGAACAACTAGACGGAGAGAGAGAAACCTTGGAACTGTTAAATCCACTACAGTATGTTATGTATTATCAATGACATGCTAATGAAGCAATGACACAGCTGCCATTTAATACCTGTGGATCAGGTCAGCTAATATGTGTACAGGTGGTGGGGAGGCCTTACGTCTGCCCCAGCATTCATGTCCAGAATAATGCCCGAGAGGTGAAGAGTACATAGTCAGAGGTATGCGTGTGCTCCCCCTGCGTAATCCCTCAATAGGCCTCCGTTAGCTCATTGTAGCTCATTGTGGACTCGTGGATCCCTCAGGATGGTGTTTCCCAACAACACTAAGCTGGATTCACGCAGCCATACAGGACTGAGCTGGGGGACTTTTGTAAAGTGTTCCCCCAGATCTGTTAACTGACTATGTCCATTGTGTGTCCAGTGTTTACATGCTGTCTGGGCATGCCAAGTTCACAAATTAGGCTGTAATGAGAGAATTCTATCTTCCTGTCTTCCTGGTGTTGTTGAAGTACTGGTCTTCACACCTTTTTCTCATCTGTTCCCTGAGATACTGTGCACCACTCCGAACTTGGCCAGATCAGACACACTCTGTAGAGCTGAAGTGTGCTCCACATGTAGTCCAAGCTCCCATGGGCTTGAACATGTGTTCAGACTAAATACTACATGCTGACTTCATTAATGTATCGACCAAACATATATGACAGTAGGAGTTTTACTATGGTACATGGTAATATTTATAAAATAATTCAATCATCCCCCTGATCAAACTTCAATCGCCTCCAAATTTGGGGACAAAATCCAATCGGATCTGTAATCTCTAAAGACCGCACTGCGGTGGTCTAATGGTTAGAGCGTCGGCCTCGTAAGCGGTAGGTACTGGGTTCGATCCCAGGCCGGGTCATACCTAAGACTTGAAAAATGGAACTTGTTGCTCCCTCGCTTACGCTCAGCATTAAGAGGATAGAACAAGGACTGGTTCGCTCGGTGTCAGTATAATGTGACTGAGTGGGGTGTCATGTCTGCCTACGGCATGATATTTCAGTGGGACAGCACTATAAAAATGGCAGCATTAGATCTGCTCTGTTACAAGTAGGTACCCCTGCCCCTCCCCCTCCCCTCCCTTCCCTTCCCCGTCGTGATATAGCTGAAAAAATGTTGAAAGCGACGTTAAATCCTATTCACTCACTCACTCACCCTGTAATCTCTAAAATCATTGAAATAACAAAGAAAAGATGAATAATTTGTCAGCTTTCTGTTCTGATAAATTCGATCACCCTCCGACTTCGTAATTGATTGGGTGAAATTCGAGGGACATCTACTCGCAAGATCCAACTGTCTTCACCAATGAAGATCCAACTGTCTTCACCAATGAAGATCCAACTGTCTTCACCAATGAAGATCCAACTCTTCACCAATGAAGACCCAACTGTCTTCACCAATGAAGATCCAACTGTCTTCACCAATGAAGATCCAACTGTCTTCACCAATGAAGATCCAGCTGTCTTCACCAATGAAGATCCAACTGTCTTCACCAATGAAGATCCAACTGTCTTCACCAATGAAGATCCAACTGTCTTCACCAATGAAGATCCAACTGTCTTCACCAATGAAGATCCAACTTTCTTCACCAATGAAGATCCAACTTTCTTCACCAATGAAGATCCAACTGTCTTCACCAATGAAGATCCAACTGTCTTCACCAATGAAGATCCACTTTCAATAAACTGAACTAATCTCAAGTCGGGCCTGGAAGTAATTCCCAAACAGATGATTGTCAAAATGTGCTGTGCCAAAAAAATTCATCATTGTTGTGTGCCTGACAAACTGACCATTTGTACTTCACACTGACTGACTTTTTCTTTGCTATCATCAAAATCATCTCAAAATGCTTTACTGTAGCATGTTTGCAGCTATGGGTAGCACTGTTAACCCATGTTTTCAGAATTCCTCTTTTTTTTTTTTTTGAGTGTACAAGAATTACCTAGTCGATTCTGCCAAACTTGTCAGCTTGTAGAAAGAAGCCTTGTTGTTTTGGTGTAGTGACAAATTACCAGAGCCTTAATGATCAGAGCTGGTGATATATGGCTTGTCTACATCAGCTGATCTATGGGGTCCCTGATGGATGATAACTCTTCCTGTTAATGGATGTTGGTCCAAGGATCCAGTTACAAGATAAGGTGCCCAGCATGCTTTCTCAACTGTGTTAGTCTGGGACAAGTGACACCCAGGATGTCCCCCTAGACCAGGGAACAGGGTTAAATTAGAGACTCTGAAATAACACCATTGAACTCCCCTGTGGGAGTTCCTTCCTGGAAGGCACAGCCATTTTTGATGCAAGGCAGACTTTGCAGTTCCCTCAGACATCTATTTTGTCATTGGCAATGTTGCATGAATCACCCCGAATCTTGTCTGTGGCTATTTGCATGAATCTCCATGGACAGACTGACAAAGTTTAATGATTATTGGAAAAATAACCTGATGGCAGCAGTCCAGATAAACGAAAACAGTTGAGTTAGTTTAACATGTATCAAACTCTTCAATGGTATTTGTATCTGTACCGACTTCAGAAGTGCATGCCTATCTTGTCCCATCCTCAGTATGCAAGTCTGTACTGTATTCCATACCAGCCCTGAATGAAAACAGGTTCTGTGCAACAATGTTTGAATGGTCTACTAAAAATAACAGCCAATGAATGAACAGTTGGGGGAGACTGGTTAGTCGTGTTCCAGGAAGCTTGTTATATACCAGAGAAAAGTCGGATGAACAATGCATGAAATTCCCATTTATTTCCTAGCCTAGCCACAATTTCAAACAACCAAAATCACAGATCGTTCTTGAAATGTCATGGCCATGTACTCCATCATGGAGCCAAAATCAATTCCCCTATGTGCGGTGTTTTAAGGCATCTTGACTGGGTGACAGGGTAGTTAACTACATGTGCAAGTAATTACAAAGGAAATCTGTATAGATAATAACCATGATATCCTATCCCATCAACCAGCTCTCTTAAATTCACATTCAGACAAACCTCAAAATGGAACAACAACTTACAAGAGGCTATTATGATTTTGTATAGTACAGTAAGTTCTCTGATAATGCGATCACAGGAAGTGAAATTTCTTACCATAAAATCAGGGGGCGATCAAATTTATTAGAACAGGAAGTTGACCAAATGGTTAAAAATTCATCAGCTAGTATTTCTTTATTTCAATGATTTTTGTGGATGATCAAATTTATTGGAACAACCGATTAAATTTTGTAAAAAAAAATAATAAAAAATTGGGGGTGATTGAATTTCAATATAGGTGATAGAAATATGAGACGATTTAACGTAATATTCCGGAACCTGCAATTACAAGTACATACACTGTTATGCAGCTGAGCTGTCACTAGAACGTCATGCATATCGTATCCCATATAATATTTCCCTCAAGATTTCTCAATGCACCAAGTGGGTTAATAATCCTTCTATTTACTTTATATGGAATATGCAGTTTCCACTTAGAGGGTAACCCATCCAAGTGTGATATATTTTACTGGGTATAGATAACATGTTTCCTTGGCAACAGAGGGGAAAATCTCTTTGGGATTGTTTGATGTGTTTTTCATTGCATTATTATATTATAGAGAATTGTGATTAGTTTACCAGGACACACATTTCCCATCCTTCCGTGGATTTGATGAAAGTGTTGTCTGACAGTGCCTGTAAAAGTACTCCCATCTTTATGGGCTTCTGGGGAGACCACAAACCTGGTGTATTATCTGTGCATTATGCATACCATCCATGGAAAGATGTTGGACTGGAAATGGGTGTGAGATTTATTTACCTCCTTGGCAGCAGAACTTTAACTTTCCCAGGGGGGCGCTGGTTTATTTGTGTAGATCTCTCAACCAAAGGCTGGAATTACATATCCCATTTTAGTGCCTTTTCTCTGATAAAAGTGTAATTTACCATTGGTTCCCAGCCTGTGCTGTACTATGCGGAAGGCATTTTCCATCATTCTGTGGAGCTCTGCCATTTGATCATATATCAATCACACTACAGCTGTATGGAGAGATGAGGTATGATAAAGTCCACTTTAATAGCCAGTAATCTGAAGGTTGCACATTGACAGAGCACCCAAGTCATCTATGTGTAAACCTGGGCATAAACCACCACCTCGTCCATTTCACAGACCCATACATGTATCTCCAACCACAGGTGGCTTGGGGTCGAGAGTACCCTATTTCTTCTAATTATTCAGAGCGCAAAAGTTAACTTCAGGCATCTGCAGAGAGAAATTCTGAAAACATTCTACAAAATTCACCAGCTGTCTTTTCGGTTCATAACATCCATGCATACCACAATTCAGTCTCAGTTGACATAAGGATGTTTTTTTCCCCTGCTTTTAAGTCTTAACATTGCTGTTAGAACAAGAGCCCAAAGGGCTTCAATATACGCCCGTATATCTGGAATTACATTGGTCCAAATTACAAGGTTGTTTAATCGCCTTGATTCCATTTGGTAGCTAGCAATCCGGAAAAAGGTCTACAATTTTGTGCTTCTGAGAATGTAACATATCACATCTCAAATTGAATGATAAACTAAAATGAGCTTAACTCTTGGAAACTAGGTGACCTTGGAGCAAGAACCGAGAGCTCACATATCCCACAATGAAATCGACCATAGTCAAACACAAGAAAATAGTACTTTTCCTGCAAATGGATTTCTTTCAGACGAAAGAATTTTTCATGAAGGAAGAAGAAAGTGATGAAGTAAACCTTTGTTCTTGAGTTGATAAACGGGTATGAAGTTCATAAAGGACCCCTCTCCACGTTAAAGTAGTAAATGTATGGTTTCTATTTCACAATAGTTTAACTAAATGTAGCTGTTTCAAACATGGGAGACAACTCCACAGGACAAATGCCATATACATGTAGGGGAGGGAGGGGACTGTGACCTTGACATTTGACAAATTGATGTATGTCTCCTCTTCGCCATTCGATTAAGGTATTTGATACCATTCCATACCTTGGAACTAGAGATATCACATGGATGAATGGACAGAACGCAACATCGCATTACATGACCTTGTCTTCGACAGGCATATGAAAATGTGACTTAATGATTTCCTGATTTTGGGGTCACAGTGACCTTGACCTTTGATCTTGACCTAAACTTTGGTGCATGACACATCGTCTTTCATCAATGTATCAATGGACACAAAAAAATCACGATTTTGATGAATTTCATGATTTTGGGGGTCACCGTGACCTTGATATTCGGCCTTGACCTACATTTCAGTACATGACACATCATGTCCCCGTAATGTAGCTACGGACAAAAAAAAAAGTACTTTTCAAAGATTTCTTGATTCTGAAGTCAGTGACCTTGACCTAAATTTTGGTACATGACAAACCATCTCCCCATAATTTCTCAATGGACACAAAAAATCAAGATTTTTAACAATTTCACGATTTTGGGGTCACAGTGACCTTGACATTTGACCTTGACCTACATTTTAATATGTGACACATTGAGTCCCCCTAATGTATCTACTGACACAAAAAAATGTTATTTTTAATAATTTCCTGATTTTTGGGTCACAATGACCTTTGACCTTGGCCTATATTTTGATATGCAACATTTCATTTCCCCCTATTGAATCCACTCACAAAAAAATGGAAATTTATAATGATTTCCTGATTTTTCATTCACACTGACCTTTGACCTCGACCTACATTTGGCATGCAACACATCCTTTCCCCCTAGGGCATCCACTCACCAAAAATTAGAACTGTAGATAGAAAACTATCAATGAACAATGATTTCCTGATTTTCAGGCAAAAGTGACCTTTGACCTCTGACCTTGACCTGAATTTCGGTACGCGACACATCGTCATCACCTGATGTATCCATTCACAAAAAATTGCAACTGTGGATAGAAAACATCCAGAGATACAGACCGGACACGAACACTCCACTGATTTCCTGTTTTTCAGGCCAGTGACCTTTGACCTCTGACCGCGACCTTCATTTTTGTACGCGCCACATCGTCTCCCCATAGGGTATCCACTCACCAAAAATTGGAACTGTAAATAGAAAACTGTTCCAGATATAGACCGGACACAGGGGACGGACGGACAGACGGACGGACAGGCGGATGGACGGACAGACGGACGGAAACCGCCATCACATAATACGTCCGCCTTTTTGGCGGGCGTATAAAAATTAGAAATTTATGATTTCCTGATTTTTCATTCACACTGACCTTTGACCTCTGACCTCGACCTACATTTGGCATGCAACACATCGTTTCCCCCTAGGGCATCAACTCGCCAAAAATTAGAACTGTAGATGGAAAACTATCAATGATTTCCTGATTTTTAGGCAACAGTGACCTTTGACCTCTGACCTCGACCTGAATTTCGGTACGCGACACATTGCTCCACCGGATGTATCCATTCACAAAAAATTGCAACTGTCGATAGAAAACATCCAGAGATATAGACCGGACACGAACACTCACTGATTTCTTGTTTTTCAGGCCAGAGTGAGAATTACTTAAATATTTTGTACCACACTGTATCAGATCTCTCGTAAATACCCGTGAAAGTGTTCATGTGAATTGGCCTTGTTTCTGCATGTTGCTTTGTGTTTTTTTTTTTCATGTATTGTCACAGGTAAATCGAACAATTGCGATTGGTCGATTTATCGGAGACACTCCCTCAAAAACACCAACAGATGCAATCGGGGCAAAAGATATTTTCCGCCAACACTTCAGTGACATCAGGGTGAGGCTATTAAATTTGCTGGCAGATTAATGTATCTCTCAAGATATGGCCACCTGCTCTCCAACACGTTTCCTGCCTTCAATGTCTTCATATTAACAGTGTGGCGACATATATTCTCGAATCCAAGCAGCCTGTGATCCAACTGAAGAATGGTCTCCAGATATATAATTGAGCGTGCTTGATTACAAGGTGCATGTACTAAGTTCTGGGAGACAGGATATAAATATATAATATAAGAAATTGGACAGATTCAATCCTTAAAGTGAATGGACTTTTCCCACAAACTGAATACTTTGAAAATTAAATCCTTGGATATAATATCTGGAAAATACCGCCTTCAGGCTTTGAAACTTCGAGCTAAATTAATCCAGACCCCTAGAGAAAACTGAAATCGACAGGGAACGGACTTCCACGGTAAAGTGGTCTGCATGTGCATGTCACCAATACAATGCAGTCAGTTTGAAATGCACGAGCCCATCAATCAAGTTGCACCGCCCATTGAAAATGCTTCGAGTTTGAATAGTTTATATTTGATCAGCTTTGGAGTGAGCGTAAACGTGCATGGATTCTAGACTAAAACAACAACACCAGGTTCACCATTTCAGAGCCTGGAGACGGTATCTTTCAGATATTCTGTTCTCAGAGTACAAACTGAACAAATGTATTCTGCAAAACTGAACTAGGTAAGTTCATGACTTTTGTCAGGTGACACAACTTGGGGATACATGCATAAAAATCTGTGTGCAGTGAATGTTTGGGCAGGATTTGGACATGTTGCGGACAGTCATTTTTCATCATATAATTTTTTTTCCACAAAAACCAATGAGGGGTGCGCAACATCACACCTGTATCTTTCTCCAGGCACACGATGGTGCAATCAAGTTCCTCAAATCAGAGTGCCTGTCAAGTGAACTGAAACTGAACAAATTTAATTTACAAAGAATTGGATGCAGTTGTGACCCGCTCGTGGAATGGGAATTCTTTCAGGTGTAAGATGGGGATTGCTAAGTCAAATCCAGTATGAAATAGATGACCTGGGTGTCCCAAGTGTACAATACTCTGCTAGGCTATATCTCTATCCAGCAGCCCTTCATCTCTGGTACTAGCCCACATGAGTTCATAATGAGGCAGGCTCACTGTGGTCCCAGCATGTCTGCCAGTCCAACCATGGACATGATCCGTCCTCAAGACCCTGTCACTCCTCATCATCAACCAGGCTTTAATTGTACTCCTCTTTTTGACCCAGGCTCTGAAAAACTCATCTCACAGTAATTGCCAACAGATGGTGTTGGACTCTTGAGGTCTTATATATTTACTCACCTCTCTATATTTCTGCTGCAATGTATATTCTGTGCAATTATCCTTCCCCAATTTTCACGGTTTATCTTCATTGTATTCTGTTTCTCTATTATTTCATGTATCTTCGTTGTTTACTGTATCTTCTGCTGCGTCTTCATTGTTTCATTTATCTTCATTATTTGCTGTATCTTCATAGTTTTCTGATTATTTTCATTGTTTCATGTACATGTATCTTCGTTGTTTTCTGGCTTGTTTCATGTATCTTCGTTGTTTTCTACATCTACATTGTTGTCAAGTATCTTCACTCTTTTCTATCTGTAGCTTCATTCATTCATGTATCTTCATTGTTTTCTAGTCGTAACTTCATTGTTTTATGTATCTTCATTGTTTTCCTGTGACTAACATTATTTCAAATATCTTCACTGTTTCCTCTATCATCATTTTTCTTGTATCTTCACTGTTTCCTGTACATGTATCTCATCGTTTTCCATAACTTCATTGCCTACTCCGTCTTCATTGTTTTACCTATCTTAATTGTTTCATGTATCTTCAGTATCTTGTTTCATGGATCTACATTGTTTCCTAGCTGTATCTTAATTGTTTCTGTATATTCATTATTTCAAATATCTTTATTGTTTTCGTATCTCCATTGCTTCATGTATCGTCTTTGTTCCCATGTTTCTTCGTTGTTCGCTGTATCTTCGTTGTTTTCCATATCTTTGTTTTGTTATTTGACGTTATTTGATGTCACTTCCAACTGTATATGACTGAAATATTGTTGAAAGCGATGTTAAATCATATTCACTCACTCTTCTTTGTTTCCTGTATCTTTCATTGTTTTCTGTATTTTCATCATTTACTATAGCTGTGAGCAGCAGACCCTTTCAATATATCTGATACAGCACAGAGTGGTTTATAACATTTATTATGTCACTGTAATCTCTCTTTTCTTTTGGATGAAGATGTTGCCTGTATATTAGATACATATTATGACACATCAATACATTTTAGTTTCTTCAAAATCACGTTTCTTTGAAAACTTTCGCATACCGGAGTATGAAGTTATATCCCTTACCGAAATAATATTCTTCTGGCACACTGGTTGCGGCAAGCTTGCCGCAAACTTTCTGGCAACCTCACCGCGCACAGTGTGCCGGAGAGTTTGCGGCAACCTTGCCGCAACAGAGTTTTTCACATGCAAATGAGCTTTCCGGCACACTATACAGATTGCGGCAAGCTGGCCGCAAACTGCTTATGTATTCCGGCAGCCTTCTGGCACACTCTTCCGGCAGCCTTCCGGCACACTCTTCCGGCAACCTCACCGCGCACTCTTCCGGCAACCTCACCGCGCACTCTTCCGGCAACCTCACCGCGCACTCTTCCGGCAAACTCACCGCACACTCTTCCGGCAACCTCACCGCGCACTCTTCCGGCAACCTCACCGCGCACTCTTCCGGCAAACTCACCGCGCACTGTTCCAATAACTTCTGGGCTTATCAATATTTTCATGGTGGTAGTCAGAATGACATCATCCTGACCTCCACATGAATGGTAAAAATCACTCCACTCAAACTGTTGTACATAAGATCTGTCATGCAATGAAATCTAAACAGACAATGAATGAAGGAAAGAACACATTGATCAACATGGCAGAGAAAACTACAAATTGTCTACAAAATTACTGGACTGGCCTAAACCATAATCAAACTGTTACTTTGCATTCAAACAGACTTACCACACAAATCTGTATCATGTATGACCAGGAAATAGTATAAATTATGCAGGCCTAGTTAGCAGGAACAACTCCTCATGGTTGCAAACATATTCTCCCACCATTCTCACCAACTGCCAGATTTGAAAGTCCTGAACCGAATTACATATGTATTCATGTGCACCAAAAGTAGTCCAATGATAGGAAAGGTTATACTAGGTACATTAGAATCCTACAATGAAATTTTGTCTCAGAATTAATTGTTCATTCTGAGAACATTCCCCTAATAACTATAACTTCAACTATGTGGTACAGTGTGGTACACTAATTTTGTATAGTTCCTTCTGTGATGTATTCCTACCCTGGTACAGTTTGGATAGTTTCCTATCCAGATTGAAAATTAGGGGTCAACAGTTAACTGGGTTAACTAATAACAGCTGGCTAAATCTTCAGTGCAGTCCATTCCATACAGAGTGTGCCGGTAGCGGCATACTCTGATTCCGGCACACTCCCGGCGCACTGTGCGCCGCTAGCGGCCCACAGTTTGGCTCTGGCAAACTGCCTGCGCACTGTGCGCCGCTAGCGGCAAACTTTTATATTCTTCTGGCGCACTCTCCGCATACTGTTTGCCAGTACCGGCACACTGTGGAATCACCAATTGAGATTGCCGCTAGCGGCATACTCTCCCCAACAGTTCTGGCACACTGATTAGGTTGCGGCCAGCTTGCCGCAAGCTTGCGGCAACCTTGCCGCAACCTGCAGATTTCGGTAAGGGATTCTACTCTATTGTTCTGTCATTTCCCATGACTTATTGAGCACAGTAAATTCTTCAAACTGAAACTTTAGACACATTATGCAGGCCTTCCAGTGCCTCCTATATTTCCTATATGTTCCTATATTTTTGAGTCATTCCTAAATTTTCCTATATTTTACTCAAAAACGTCTATATTTTTCATGAAAACCTTCACCAATGCTCTGAAATGTTAATTTGGCATGAAAAAAACACATTTCAAAATTTATATGAAAACATTTAAATTTCTCTTTCTTGAACCGATCTCCTCAACCACCAGAACTATGCATGACCGCATTCAGAGGAATAATTCTATTAAACACCAAAAAACTACCAATTTTGGAACATACAATGTAGTAGTGACCTGTCTTACACTTCCTTATTTCCTATGTTTTATTAAGAAAATTCCTATATTTCTCCTATATTTTGGCAAATTTCCTCGTATATTTTCACTGTGAGCCACTTACGTCATAGATACAGATAGCCATTCAAGATATCAGCTGAACAATAACGTGCAGTGATGTTTTTTCTTTGATCTCCAAATATGGCAAGTGATGGTTGTATTGTTTTTCTGAAGATACAATATGAATGTAAATCTCTTGAATTTAGAATGGGTCATACAGAGGTACTTCTGTTTAAAAGTCTGAAGATAAAGTGTGAAATTGTCCTAAACCTACATTACTAAACCATATTCTGAAAAGAAATGTCGCATTTTTGCTTGCTTCATTTAGTGATTATTTACATGTACAAGTATATGTTTTTGTGACACCACATTTTGTCAGTAAAGCTGTTCCGCAAAGCTTAAGTGCAATTTGTCAGCAGCAAGTGCTCAGCCTTTAAAGTTCGCACAAGTGAGAATTCTCACCATTGAAGTGATTCTGTTTGTGTCGAGTGCATTCACTTAGTCCTCATATTGGCTAGTAAAATGGTGAAAGCTGGAAATACATAGACCATAAAGTTAACCAAAGAGGACAGATTTCTGCTGTGTAGAGATGGGGAACTAATTGCAAGTAACATAGTATTGCTTATTTCTTCATTCTAGTGCATTCCTGGTTTTCCTAAATATTATTTCCTAAAAATGCCATTCCCTGTGGCTTTCTTATAACAGAAGCTACTAATTCTCAAGTCTGCCATGAAAAGCTGTTCTTATCTGGTAAGTACTATATTTGCCCCTCTGTATGTTGAAAGGATTGAAGGCCCTGCAGTACATGTACATGCACTTCAGTCGCTCTAAGGCTTCTGTTTTTACTCAGGCCATATATGTTTTATTTCTTGTTTTACAGATTATTATTTGGTAATTTGATTTTGCTCAATTGTCCGCATTTTATTGTCTGAAATCTCTCAGAATGATTTCACAACTATACAAGTATATCAAAATTTAACAAATATGTTTTAAAGATTTAAATTTAATTATTTTGAAATACAATAGAGAAGAGGAAAATTTGCAACACCCCAAATTCAGTTTTGTTGAGCCCATCATGTTTAGTTCCTTCGGTTAAGTGCTTGTGAAATTTTTCATTCTCAGGGTTCATTTGCTTCCTGGAAAGTCCTTCAAACTCCTGGAATTTAATTGCTAATCTGGAAAGTCCTGGAAAATGTTTAAAAATAAAGTTCACTCCTGGAAACTACATTCCATCTTCCGGGAGAACCAGCGATCTGATGCCATGCATTACTGAGCCAAAAATTGTTCCTGAATTTCGTTAATGTGCTCATCTTTGTTGCGAGTAATTGTGCTGAAAACTCCTGGAAAATTAGAATTATTGACCTGGAAAGTCTCGGAAAACTCCTGGACTTTTTTCCTGCTGCAAGTGTACAGAGTTCGTACGGGTCCTGGATTTCCTTTATTTCCTTGAATTCTGAGAAAATAAATTTCAGGACCTGGAAATCCTTGAATTCTGACAATATTTGTCAAGAGTCCTGGAAAAGTCCTTGAATTTTATAGTCTTCTCTTCTCTCAAAATATGTGCCACAATGAATTACTTGCCTTGTCAAGCTCACGATCGTCGGTCGTTATTTGTGTTCGATAATACTCAGCACTTCGCACGTGGCCATATCCAAAACCGATAATAAACGGACAGTCGCGAGTGTTAACGAATGATCATACAGGGGCGACAACTCTCCCCTCTGGTTCCTGTTCCATTTGCCTTAGCCCAGCGAGATTCGGGAGCCTGCGAAATGATCACTCATACAGAGTTGTTCCCCCTTACTGAATTGGCGCCATTTCAGCTGAATATGTGATTATAGAAATGTATTTTTGATCCAATCCGCGCTGGTTTCATCTGTCTCTGACTCATATTATTTACCTTGTTAGAGTTTTGTCCAATCGTTAGTATGCCCGGGAAATGTATTTTCCAAGACAATTGGAAATCTCAGCTAGAGTTTGAGTGGGTTGAAAACGTTTGCAATGACAGATGGAGAGCCAAATGCAAAGTATGCTGCGTAAACATACTAGAGATTTCTCACCTTCACGGGATTAAAAGTTTATCTTGATTGCTTAATGACAATGTGTGCTCAGAAGTTTGACAGTCTCTCTTAATTAATTAACAGTCTTTAGGCATGTTACAACTTATTTTCTAGCACACCAAAGTTCACATTGATGACTGCGTTGTTGTTGTTCACCACGTGGTCGCACGTACCGCAGGTGGGCCATTGCGGTACGGTAGCTTTAACAAAGGCCTAACACAAAACAAATACACGCACAATCAACAGGTTATTACGTGCAATTGGTGTTTCGTGAGTTATGTTTTAACAACACTGTTGAAATATTTTCGAAATTTCTGAATTTATCGATTTTTATTTTTTTATTTTTTTGGGGGGGGGGGACAAAAATTTGTGCGCGTTATATCCGAATTCGCGTTTTTATCGAGGCGCGCTATGGCGAGGCGGCACTGTAGTTGATTCCCATTATTCATTTAGATCTTGTGAGGAGACCAAAATTTTGTTTCAAACGATGTTCTCAGACAGTGAAATCGCCCAGTAGTTTACATGTGGGGAAAGCAAGTGTGATCGTATGGTAACGAATGGAATCGCACCATACTTGAATGTTGAATTTGCTGAATGAAACAGGGTAAAAGGTGTTAAAACTTGTCCAGGAACATTCAGTTAATGGTCCGGGAAAAAGGTTGTATGGACCTGGAAAAGTCCTGAAATTTTGTCCTTCACAAAGGGTAGGAACCCTGAGTGTATGAACCCTGCATTCTGCATCAAGTAAGTATTGGAGTATCATCAAAATTGCTTCAAATATTAAAATTCTAGATGCATTTTTTATTTTAACATTTTATCAGCAAGAATCTTAGAGAAAAGAAAATATCAGCAAACTGTTAAATTTTATCTGTTTGAAATGCTTACAGTGCTGGTAGATGAAATCCAGAAACCAAGAAATGAATAGAATTGGCTGGAAGTTTGGTTGGTAATAGTGATGCATACCAGTTCTCCCCTGAGACACCAGCAGCTGTGGCAGACACTCCACAATACATGGCTTTCATTAAAAAGCTGTGAAAATATGTCACCTCTTTGCTTCCTTGGTTAACAGTCTAGCTCCCAAACCCTACATGTTTGACGTTTTACAGTTGGGAACAAATTGAACCGACCAGCTGGTAAAGGTTACTGCCACTCTTGGGGCAGCCATATTGTACATCCAGGCTGTATCAGTTACCTATACACTTACCAGCAGTTAGGAAATGGTATAGCACATCAAACAGGCCCGCCATCAGGCCCAGTTACCAATTTGTAATTACTTTAACTCCTCAATTAACTTAAATTTTTTTTTCATAAACATTTGTAAAGGTTCAGTCATATCCAGCCTAATCCAGACTAGCAGTTTCGAGACTTGGTTCATACTGATTGCTTCCCTTATCAGACTCTATTGATGCATCTAATTTATTTTTGGATGCCCAAACTCCTGTATCCCTAAACCCTTTGATTAGACTGTCCCAAGTTAAGTATATTCTTACAAATATCCTATAATATATAACGAGTATTGATCATTAATTTCTTTGCATTATATTCAAAGAAATACATGATTCCAATCATTGGAACTAAAGTTAAGTTTGTGCAATATCTTTAATTCGTTTGGTTGTAGTTCATAAAACTTAGAAATTTGAGCACCAAGGCTACCAAAGAGCTGACCTGTATATGAATACAGCACCTGAAAAGATTGCCATAACATGTAACCATAGCATATTTGCCATTTAATTGGTTAAATAAGATCTAATTAAATATTCTCAGAACAAACTTATTAGCATATATTTGCTATTTAATTAGCTAATTAAGCTAAATGTTAATGCCAGATCCCCCCCCCCCCCCTCCATCAGATGAAACAAAACAAAAAATACTAGTACCCACCTTCAGTTGAAATTTAGAGTGAATTGAATCAATGATTTTCAAGTTATCGTGTCAATGGGAAACGGATACGCAAACAAACTGACGGACACACACCGGTTTCATTCTATATCCCCCTCCCGACTGGGGTCCAGTGGAGGTAGTATCATAATCCAAACCATTGGTCTGGAATAGGCGGACTGCTAGGATGAGCTACTGTACTGAATGAGTTAACAAGAAAAATGGACGTGACTGTACAAGACTCCCTGAAAGTGACCATTCACATGTTCCAAGTCAGTTCTGTGGGAGAAAACTTGCAGATCTAAGCAAATTATTGCCACTTCCAGATCAGAGAAGTTTGTTGGGAAATGTTTGTGCTAGTACCAATGGTGCCTGAGGCAGTTAAGTTTATCCACATTAGAGCATGCAGGCTCAGCAGTATCCCCTTGACCAGTGCCCAGGGTTTCTTTGGTCTTCTGACATCCCTGAAGGAACCTCCCTGTGTTTATACCCTGGATTCTCTACATAGTACCAGCAAAAATAACACTGTGCTCTTTATACTGGATTGGTGAAAGTGGATCGTACAGAATAGATGGAACAGATAGGAATTGTACAAAGATCTTGAGAGGATATTTGATATATGTGTATATGGAAGTATGGTACTTCATGCCGAGATCTGAACAATATGTAGATAGACCGTTGTTATTTTTGCACACTAGATGAAGCTTTTGAGCTGAAGTGCCTGACTGTGTCTGTCCAATATGTCTTATGTCTGATGGACTAAATCTTAAATAGGCGCAGCTGTACATTCACAGATATTGAGATATAATTTGGCAAGTGCGGTTGCTGGGATTAAAGTGGCTGTGTATTTATCGAAGCAAATTTGAAGTAAACTTATATTTGTATTTATATAATACCCATACCTCAGTTCTAAATAAATATACTGATTGGTTTATTGGAATTTTATAAATCAGTGGAAGTATAATGAGCTGGACCTTATTAGTGTGTCTCCTAGTCCTATAAGACCATTGTCGCTTGATTGGTTGTTAGCGTCACTTTGATTTTTTAAATACACAGGCTAGATGCTATAATTATTTATTATTAAATTATTAAATTGCGTACCAATTGTACACGAATACGAAGAAGAGGAGTAAGATTTACTCATGAAAATGTAAATCCCTCAACTATTTTAATTATTTGCCCTCAGAATAAAATAGATGAGGGCAGGTCATGCTAAACAACCAATCAAGTGACAGAAGCCTTTAGAACATCAAGTACTAGTAAAGTTACACATACATTTATACAGATACTGACACTGATACATATATGACAGGATACTACATGGTGAGTGATTGTGAAAACATCATCCTAAAATTGAAGCTGAAATCAAATTTCAATCTCCAAGCACTCAGTATTGCTTGAGAATTGTGTTAAACTATTCAAATTGTGTATAGTCTGTGGACAGTTTTCATAATGCATGTATGACCAACGTACAATGTAGTTGTATTGTTTTATATAGGCTATATAGCAGTATATTTAACGAGGAAGAAAATGCAATATCTCTTCCTGGGTACTGGCATATGAGAATTTGATTATGACGAAAAAACTAGTAATGGAAGTCATGTTCAACAGATTAGTGTGAGATGATTGAATGGTTCCCCTGTGTAATCACGTCCTCGATGAAGAGTAGGGATCTATTAATGGTACATACAGCTGACGGCCTCCGATAGATCTACATGATGGACTAGGGGTAATATATATTACTATAGACATGATAGATGTATAACCAGATTGCTATCAGGCTGGCATAACTATTGCCTGCGCTGATGGGAATGAGAAGGAATCACGGAGAGAACTAGGCTATCAAATCGCAAATCTGTCAACTTTTTGCTCAGGAAAATATCCATTATATGATTGCTTTCATCGATCTTCGCTTGGTCCTTTTTATCGTGAGCTTAACTGCTGTATACATCCAACTGACCGTTATTAGTGTTCAGTAAGTTAATTCAGGTCATAATGAGCCGACACTGAAGGTGATATGTGGGAATGGGTAGCGCCAGCCCCCATCACTGGCGGACAATGGATTGGCGTGATAGATTACACTCATCTCCCTGACCAAATGATGTCTTCACTAAAATCACTGATATTCTTCTTCTCGTGGTAGCATGTTAAGATAGCGCTAGCTCGGAGCCTGCTTAGAAAATGTGGACATCGCACAAGTACATGTAATATTTATATGACATTGAACTCAAACACTATACATACAAATTGCTTGAGAGTGGGGTTTTATCAGTGGAGAGTGATATCTGCTAAATGTACTTTTACCGTATACTCTTCAATCTTGATTAGATGAAGTGAAGATTAAAGAAATATCTGGTACATTTTATACTTTTGTATATTTTATACTTTTGTTAATACGATCAGGGAATCTATTTCCTTGGCTAAGTGGAAAAATAACAATTTCATGATATTCAAAAAGTATTGTGGAACAGAAATATAAACAAGTAGGGCATGACATGACTTGCAAAGTGGCAGCTAATCTACATGAGGTGTTTGTTCAGGAAAGTTGGAGATATTTAGAATCTACTCGAGGGACATGTAAATGTTGCTGCCGAAAGTTGTTTGCAGCGATCTTGTAAACATCATAGCTCAAGCCAGTCTCCTGGTTCAGGGTTACCAAAATGGTTGGTATTATGTGTACATAAAGAAAAGCAAATTCCTGACCATTTTCCCAGTGCTGGAACAATAATGAGACCTGTGCATCTCACCCAGTGTTCCCGGTTTAACTAATCTATAATGTCAGCTAGAAGTGTCAATAATCTCATGATTTACAGTAAAGAAATGACCTCTTGACAATTCTGTTGGCTTCCAACATTGATTTGCCTCTGTCCTATAATCAAGATGTCCAATGTTGGTCAAAAGATCAATCCTCTCACAACCTAATAGCCTGGAGGAGACAAAGGATTGAAATCTGACAGACAGCTGGAAATTAGTACATACCTTATTTCTTCTAATAATTAACAGCAAAAGTTAACTTCAGGCATCTTTAGAGAGAAATTCTGCTACCATTCTGCAAATTTCAGTAGCTGCCTGTTCAGTTCTTGGGATAAATAACGTATCCATGTTACAGTATTTAGCCTCAGTCGGCATGAAGATCTTTTTTCTGCTTCTAAGTCTGAAAATGCTGGTTGAAAAATGGGAAGAAATAGGGTATAAAGGTGAAAAAGAAACTGTTTGATAATGAAATTCACAAGTGCGAGTTGCTCATTTCCAGTGAAGAGCTCGGAGCGAGCGTCTGTTGACTTATTCTATTTTTGTAGTGCCAGCCAATGGGAACAGAACACGCTACCAAAATCAGGACTCAAAATGATGGCCTGCCAATTGCTGAAAGCAGGCCAAAACTTGGTTTTCTCTGGCCAACCCTGAAATGACCAGCTAAAAAAATAAAATATAAAAGAGAAAAAATTAAAAATTTCTTAGAATTGTTGAGGTATCAATGTTTTACCCTTGATCTGAGTGTTGCACTTGACACAGACAACACTTAGGCACCGATCTACCAACAGTAGAGGCCAAGATTCCAAACTTGTTTATTCGTCATTCAGCGTACCTGGTAGTTTCAAATGAAAATTGATTATTCAGCCCAGCAAACCCGATTTCTTACTTCGTATACATGTATTTACTTTATTGATAATTTAACAGCAGATGTTCATTTCATACTACATGTATTACTCTTCAGCATACAATATAATAGCTGGTCATTCTAAATTATAGCAGGTCATCCGATATTTGGCCTGCAAAATTTTCCTAGCCAAAAGCTATTGGCAGTTCCTCAGAAATTCCCTAATTTGAGCTCTGAAAAACTGATTTGAGCAGTGTTGTTGCTTCAAATTATGCAACTAGAAGAAGCAAAACAACCGTGTCCTATCATATCTTCAAAATTGTAGCTTTCAGGCATATGCGTCTAACATTTAGAAGTCGAACAGATGATGTCAGCACTGACATGCATGGGTAGTGCATGGGCGAATAAGGAAACAACCAGATTTTTCAGAAGTGAAATTTGTGGAAGTTCTAGACCAGGAATCCACACTTGATGATGGTTTTTCCATGTGACTGAACAATTACCAGTTTAACTTTGTCTGGCTGACTTGTCATCCTTGATATAATGAGTGTCACTTGTGTAAACATGGAGCCTGCTAGATTATTTATATGTTCAGGGTTGATGTCTTCCCCCTAGAACTGATCAAAGCTGTTGGGGGCATGTGGTAGATATTTAGAGTCTGTCTGATCCCTGCATACAGGGAGGAGCCTCAAGGCAGCCAGGAATGAGCAGTACAAAAATTGGGGAAATAAAAGTGAAATTCTGGTCTTCTAAAGGTGACATTTCTGTTTACATCCCGGATTAGATTTGATAACTGCCACATGGGTGGATGGGCCAATATTATATACAGACTTCATCTCAGATTAACTCTATGGCTTACAGGTGTGCAGCAGGGAGGATGTAATCAGATGATGTCGGGTGAGTGAGCACCCTTGGTTATCCCCTAAAGCAGCTCTCACAGGAAGGCGGCTTTTTATTTCGCCCCTCATCAATCCATCCTTTTGAACATTAGAGAGACCTCAAAATCTGGCTTGGATAACTAGGTTCAGTAAATCCTTTAATATTTCAATCACCCTATTAAAATTCAATCGCCCCAAATTTCTGGACGACTGATTTTAATAGATTGATCAGCCTCTAAAATTATTAAATCAAAGATGATCGGATCTGCATGATTTTTGATCATTTTGTCAACTTCCTCTTCTTATAAATTTGATCACTCCCTGCCTAATGGTGTTAAATTCCACTTCCTGTGATTGAATTATAAGAAGAGTCACTGTATTTTCTATCCATGAATATTTAGTCCTCTATTGTGATGGACTGAAGAAACATAAAAACGGCAGAAAAATATCAAATGATTCCAGTTTGCCTACCTCCTAGTATCATACATGTGAATTGCTGATAGTTTTGCATGGCAGTGAATGCCTAATGGACCTTTCCGGATGTTTGCCCCAGCAAACCGATGGGGGCATTGACGCATGACTCCCGGCATAAATTTGTGGTTTGTACTTTTTCTTTCCTGCCTATGCCTACATCATGGGAAATATTTTGAATGATATGTATTGATAACTGGTGTTAATGGGGTAAATACATCAAGTTACTCTACTGTTCCAAGAAAGTACCTGCCATTATGCATACATTGGTGATCATTTTGGTGACTTGAAGTTGACAATTTAGTCACCAATTAAGAATATTCCGCATACTGTAACCATAGAGAAGAGAGGACAATTATGAACCACAAATTGATGCAGGAAGTCATGCATCAGTTAGTGTGTCGATGCAAAGATTTGTCTAAGAAATAAATTGGGAAATGTCAATTAACATTACACAGTTTTCTGTCCTTAAGTAAAACAATGTTATCAGCTACTTTGAAATATAATGGCCACCCAACATGATGTACACACAATTGTGTGGAAGTACCCGATAGTTTGGTAAATTCCATAATTTGAGATTCCAAATTACCCTGAACATTTCTTTTGTATACCAGAGAACAAAGTTTCACGTGATGTAGGTAGGTGTCTTTCTATTTCATGATTCAGTTTGAAAATTCTACAGATCGCAAATTGTCCGGTAATGAGTCAGTCCATCTGAATCCTTTCGTCGGCAAAATAAGGAGAACCGTTGACATTAGAACCTTGATTTTTGGCCTGAACGTGCATTAGGGCATTGTTACCAGCAAGTTCTGATCTGAAATAATTCTGATTAAAATTAGATTGATAATTAACACTTCAGTATATTGTTATAGATATATGTGAACTGTAGCCTTTAACATGTATCCTATTTCACATTGGCCACATCAGACTTCAAATTCAGGTCAAATTACTCACAGCTAAAAATACCCTGTCCCACTGTATGCCACATGGCCCTATTACTGAGGTTAATCTTAACTACTGCATATACCCTCAAACAATCAGCGCTGTTTCCATAACTTAAATTGTTAAACCATATCATTGAAATAATATAGCAGAAAACATTGATGTGAGTTATGATATGTACACTATGACCAAAGACATGTTCATAATGTGCTAATCGGATAGTTAGGACAATCATTACTTTGCATCAGAGAGTGTTTGACTTGGATTCAAGGGTTAAGACTTTGGAGGGAAATACAATTTTGACAGCAGAAATATGACCCCGCCATTTGCTGATTAGAGCGATAAAACAGGGTAGGCTAAATGGACCCTTTTCAATGCAGTATTTCTTGGCATGGATGTGAAAATATGAGGACATACTTTGGGTTTTTTTTGTACCTCTTGAATGTTGACTATATATCACACTTGGATATAATTTGAACAAAAAATTACATGTGTAAACAAAATATGTCTAAATTTCTCTTGTCATTTCAAATCTTGATCCATTTTGATTTCTTGATTAGGGGATACAGAATCACTGCCACGGAGTGTGCTGGTGTGTCACAGCAATGCAATTCCGATTCACACAACGAAGCTGAGGTGGTTTAAGGTTTATCAATGAAGAAAATTACCGATCAACCGCCATAGAATATAATGTGAAACAAGAAAACCGGAATAGTACATTCATCAGATTGCCGATGCCCAAAATGTGTTGTCTCATATATCTATAGAACAATGTGATGTAGAGCCGCTATTTATTCGTCTTTGAACCGGTTATGCTCAGGAGAATGCCATAGAATCATTATTATCTTGTGCATAGAAGGTGTTGGTCTTGAGTTGAATTACCGTAAACTACATAAATGCTACCTTTCTACTATAGTACTATATATAAAAATTGGTTGTATTGTTGGGAAAATAATGCGATTCAAAAAGTTGTTTTGATCCTGGGCAAAGGCACTGAAAACCATTAAAGATATGTAAATGTATTTTCACACGTAAAGCTTGAAATCTACTGAACCTTAATTATTCAATCTGTTTCCTTTTAATTAAAAAATTGTAAAATTAAATCGGCGATCGTTATTTATTTTGGAATGAAGGCGCATTAGGAGACTGTTACCAACAAGTTCTGAGCTGACCTACTTTTGATGAAAATTTCTGGTGATTTTGATGAAAATCACTGGCGATTCTGACTTGGGCGGTGCCCATCTTAATATAGGCAGGATTTCAACTGGGGGTGGGGATTTCCAAGAGTTCA
>JAVTVY010012289.1:0-54699 GCA_036873755.1 Hanleya hanleyi
TACAAAACTATCTGGAATTTGGAAAGTATTCAGTATACTGGGTTAATTGTGATGTTCAACAGTCGCTCTATCAAAATAAGCATTTTAATAAATGATAATTCATGCATTCATTCTGGAGGTCCACTTTATCCGCTCTCTGGTTGGAACATACGAGCACTATGCAGTACGATAGGGTATTCAGAGATAACGCTAAAATTAATCATATTTCAAAATTTTCATTCATAGTTCTTTACCTGGATTAAAAATATAACGTAGTCCTTAAAATATGACGTACAATAGAACTTGTGCATTCCAGGTAAAATGTGGAATGATGAACTTTCAGACTAACTGACCTTGGAAATGAAAATGAGCTTTAAACCTCATGCAGTAGCATGGCCCTATATCAGAAGTTAACATACCGCGTTTCACCATCGGCACAGCTGTGTACCCCACGTCGAGAGACTCTCGTTTATAGCAATCTGACCCGGAAGTGAAACAAGACTAGGAAAGCGGAAAGTCCGTGCTGCTGTTCATTTCGTGAGTTCATTTATATCTTTTCATGCATTGTATCACAAATTCCATGCCATTATCTGTGATCAGTTGATTTCTGGCTAACTCGGATAATGAAAGATTAACTGTTGGTTGACTTTTTTCCATAATTTCGCGATGAAATTATTCTTTTCCCCGTCGTTGTTGTTGTTGTCAATGACAATACAGATTTTGACATATGTTTTACAAGTTGATCAACTTGAAATGTAGGCTGTATATGAGCTAACGGCTTTGTTCTAGGCTTTTTATATGGACTTCCGTCAACTAATTGTTTGGTTGATTAGTTACTAGGTAACTGATACGTCATTTCCTTTGATATTTTCAGAACCGGGTGTACACACGAGTCGGCCTGTACCACCAGCATATGCGCAATTGACATGCGTGGATCACAGGTAAGCATGGCTAACAAACAAACAAATAAGGGACATAATCCATATCTGAACAAAGATACCCATATGAACATGTCTTTCTGATAATTATTCAAAAATCATATCTACCTACTCAGAAATCGTAATGATATCGTATCCTCCCGTCGAATCGACACATCTAAGTATACTTGTGAAATTTCACGTGTGTGCCGCCAGTAAGATCGAGCAGACATTCAAGTTCGCCGGGCAAAACTTCCCAAAGCTATGGACAATTTATACAAACAACTTCATATGTTCATATATAAGTTTAACAGCTGTTCATAGGGAAGATCATGTGTCATTAACACACTCTGTTAGCTTTAATATGAAATAAATAAAATTGAAAGTATGCCGAACATACCGTATACTTTACGATAGACACATTTTAAATTTGATTTTTTACATATCATGTTTCAGTGTGGTATGATATGATATGCGATATTTATCATATTAAATACATGACAGTCATGCCCACAATACAAGCAAACGAATAGAACAAACATGAGAGCCAGTGAGGGACACTCGCTCACATGAATAACAAGAGGACTAAAGCTGTAAAGCCTACTTTATCTTGCAATAGCAATTAATGAGACAATCGAAAGATACTTTCACTTACGTTAACAATATGATAGGACAGAAGAATATACTTTCACTTACATCAACAATATGGGAGGACTGAAGAATTAATACTATAAGTTATGCCAGTCGATGCACTGGAATTCAGGGTGGCATTGAACAGCTTTTTTCCCTGTGTTTTCATGAATATACAAAATCCGCAAGGCAAAAGTAATACAAGCATAATTAAGGTTGAATAACATTGCTACTGCATACTCTCTCGATCCACAGGGGTTGTCTGTCCGTGTTACACAAGAACTGTGATATAATTTATCAAAACAATACAATTTCCTCTAAAGTTTCACTTGCATTTACAATAAGGGAGGACTGACAGATACTTCCAATTGCAAAAATATGAGAGGGCTGAAGGATACTTTCACTTGCATTCCTAGCATAGGAATGAGCAGGATAACAAGAGAGGACTAGAGAATATAGGCTGCTTTTACTTTTAAGAGAGCTTGATGGATTGTTGTACGGATGTCAATCATCATAATTTGGCTGATGGTTTAATTCTTTCTTCAGACCATGTACGTTCATATCATCCAAAAATGGTGTCCCAACACCAAGTGGACAGTGGAGAGTGTGACCAATGTTACGTTTTTCGTTACCAAGCTGACCGACCACCCCCATCGGCTGAATGCGTCACTCATGCACTGATGAATACCATAACAGGCCGTACATACTCTATATGTCTACATGTTGGTCGTTGACGTTACGGAGGTGACCGAAGAGACACGGAGATTACCGAAGATGTCACGGCTCGGCCCTCGACTTGGGGATAGTTGAACTGAGTGTGCTAAAAATAGATCACCAGCTGGCGTGCTATGAAAGGGAGGCGGCCTGGCCGTTTCATCAGACAATCTGTCAACCACCAAGATGTTCACTTGCACAACTTGCCAGAAGATGTTTACTCGTCTAGATAAGTTACGACGCCACGAGGCCTCCATCCACAACGATGCCCGGTATACTTGTATAATCTGCGCACGGTCATTCAATCGGAAGGATCATTTACTGCGCCATGAGAGGGTACTCCACGCGGGTGCGACGGTACTATGTAATGATTGTGGTCGACTCTTCAAACGAGTAGGTCAGTCAGACGGACCCAGTCGGTTTAGACAGCACCAACGTTTGAGGCATGCCCCGTCTCTACGGTTTGGGCGACAACTTTCCACTAAAGAGGAGCCGCGGAAGGTCAGACCCAGTGAAGATGAACCCGGAGAGACGAACGCCACTGGTGATGCGATGACGCAGAGCCTGCCTATACCCACGGTCCAGGAGGGCCTGGATATCCAGCCGGACCCCTCCGTTACCGTTTCGAGTCATACGCCTGACAACATCGAACATTTTCTGGACGAGCCCATAAATGTTCCTAGCGATCTCTTACAGGATGCCCAGCCAGTGAGTGACATTTATCGGCGTCACTGGTCCATGATACGGCACTGTTTCTACCGTCATCGCCCTATTCAAGATATCTACAATTTCCGACTGACCGACCTCGCCCGTCTACGCAGCTACATGGAAGCCATCTTCAATGACCAAGCTACGTCCTTCAAATTAAATCTGGCGTTTGGTTATGTGCTGCGGCATAAGGAGACAGACCAAGTCCGATACTTTTACCCGAGCAGTAACATCGGGGTATTTGACCAACCGTTTACCATCATTAACCGAGTGTCGCTAAAGACGATGCTGGAGAAACTGGACACCGTGGATCCCTTGAAATGGGCCCAACAACAACGCCCCAACACCAAGTGGACAGTGGAGAGGGTCACCAATGTTACGTTCTTCGTGACCAAACTACGGAATATTCCATCGGGTGAATGTATTCACCCAGGCACTGATAGATACTCAGAATGCACAAACATGTATCTGAGGATATGTTGCCTCAACGGTTTCCTGGGCTGCCCGACGATGATTAGAATAAACGGTTCAAAGCGAACATGGCCGAAGATGGAACTTTCTGGAATGGAGACTTCTGATTGGACAAGAATACATCTAACGGACAGGAACGAATATGACAGATGCAAATGGTGGCCTCTAATTGGACAAGAGTGTTCTTGAATTGTAACACCAAGTGGATAATGGAGATATTGACCAATGTTACGTTCTTCGTGGTTAAACTGACCACCACCCCCATCGGATGAAAGTATTCACCCATGCACTGATAGATACTCAGAATGCGCAAACAACTATCTGAGGATATGTTGCCTCAACGGTATCCTGGCCTGCCCGACGATGATTAGAATAAACGGTTCAGATGGCACTTTCTGAAATGGAGACTTCTGATTGGACAAGAATACATCTAACGGACAGGAACGAATATGAAACATGCAAATGGTGGCCTCTGATTGGATAAGAATCTTCTTGAATTGTAAATATACCCAACGCGGCTCCCCCAGCGTGGGTATGATGTAACATTGGGGAGAATAAACTATATGAAAAAAACTTCTTGTTGTTGTTGTTCTCTCATGTGTCATCCTTGTTGTTGTTGCTGTTGTTGTTCTCTCTCCGGTCTATATCATGGCGTTATGTTAGAGTGTTAAGGTGTAACGACGAGCGTTGACGGGCATCACTGCATTTCGAAGAATTAGTGACAATTCCATGGAATATCAGAGCTTCTGATCTATTTCACCAGGGCGTTGAAGCATTAAGAATGGTGTTGGTGGGCGTTGCTACAAGATGACACCTCACACGGTCCATTTGGACCGCGGATGGTCCATCTCTACACCAAATAACATCCTTCACTGCTAAAAAAGGCCCACTTTCGCTACAACTTGTACTAATGACGTCACCAATGACGTCACAGATGCTATAAATATCCCTGAAATCAGGGTCTATACTCCGAGAGCTACAACATGATACCCCACACGACGCATTCGCAACGCGGATGGTCCATCTCTACACCAAATACCTTCCTGCACTGCCCCAAAAGGCTCACTTTCGCTAATACTCCTACTGATGACGTCATCGATGACGTCACAGATGCTTCGGACATGCCTCAATTCGGAATGTACACCCCGAGAGCTACAAAATGACACCTCACACGACGCATTCGGACTAAGGATGGTGCATCTCTACACCAAACTCACCCTCACGCACCCACAAAATGTCCACTTTCGCTACTATCGTACCGATGACGTCATCAATGACGTCACAGATGACGCGGACATCCCCTCAAATCGGAATGTACACCCCGAGAACTACAAGATGACACCTTCCAGGACGCATTCGAACCGTGAATAGCCCATCTCGATCCCAAATACCTTCATGTACTGCCCGAAAATGGCCACTTTACTTACTACAACTGCGCCTGCGCAGATTGACGCGACTTGCATTCAAAAACACGCCATTCTGACTCTACCCCACACAAGCTTCACATTGATACCTCACACGACCCATTCGAACCGTGATTAGCCCATCTCTAACCCAAACACACCCCTACATAGCACCCAAAATGCCTTCTGAGCTATTTCACCAGGGCGTTGAAGCATTAAGAATGGTGTTGGTGGGCGTTGCTACAAGATGACACCTCACACGGTCCATTTGGACCGCGGATGGTCCATCTCTACACCAAATAACATCCTTCACTGCTAAAAAATGCCCACTTTCGCTACAACTTGTACTAATGACGTCACCAATGACGTCACAGATGCTATAAATATCCCTGAAATCATTGTCTATACTCCGAGAGCTACAAAATGACACCTCACACGACGCATTCGGACTAAGGATGGTGCATCTCTACACCAAACTCACCCTCACGCACCCACAAAATGTCCACTTTCGCTACTACTCGTACCGATGACGTCACCGATGACGTCACAGATGACGCGAACATCCCTCAAATCGGAATGTACACCCCGAGAACTACAAGATGACACCTTCCAGGACGCATTCGAACCGTGAATAGCCCATCTCGATCCCAAATACCTTCATGTACTGCCCGAAAATGGCCACTTTACTTACTACAACCAACTGCGCCTGCGCAGATTGACGCGACTTGCATTCAAAAACACGCCATTCTGACTCTACCCCACACAAGCTTCACTTTGACACCCTCCACGACCCATTCGGACCCATAGCGGTCCATCTCTACCCCAAACACCTTCATGTACTGCCCCAAAATGGCCACTTTACTTAATACAACCAACTGCGCATGCGCAGATTGACGCGACTTGCATTCAAAAACACACCATTCTGACTCTACCCCACACAAGCTTCACTTTGACACCTCACACGACCCATTCGAACCGTGATTAGCCATCTCTAACCCAAACACACCCCTACATAGCACCCAAAATGCCTGTTTTCTATACTACGGCCAGACTGCGCATGCGCAGACTATTGAACACGGACGAACCATTAGCCCAGTCGGATGCTGCTGCACGAGAGCTTCAAAATAAGACCTCACTCGACCCCATTGGACCACCAGGGACTCACCTAGACTCCAACATGTCCACCCCGTATGGCCCTATACACCCATAGCCATGCAATATAGGCCTATAGGCCTACCCAGGCCTTGGTGACTTTTTTCAAAAATTTCACCAATTCGCTCCGCAACCCCACCCATCGTGCTCTAAATGTCGAGACGTGAAAAACAAATCCAAACAACCCTACCGCAAATATATAGACGTCAGTTTCCCAGTGGGACAAACATCGGTCCTATACCCTCAGTATGGGAATATATATTTATATATATATGTCTTTATGGGGCTATATCGTACTTTTTCAAAAATTTCACCGATTCGCACGGGGACACTTCCTAACATGTTCTAAATGACGAGACGTGAAAAACAAATCCAAACAACCCTACCGCAAATGTATAGAAGTACGTTTCCCAGGGGGACAAACATTGATCCTATACCCCAGTATGGGCCTATATGAGGCTATATCGTACTTTTTCAAAAATTTCACCGTTTCGCACGGGGACACTTCTTATCATGTTTGTTTTGACGAGACGAGTAAAACGCGACCCCACAACCTATACCGCAAATGTCGGGAAGTACGTTTCCCAGGATGGTCCTATACCCCCATACCCCATATAGGCATTTTCCCGAAATTTAGGATAGAGTCCGTATTCCGTATTTTTTCAGGAAAATTTTTACATACACCCACCCTGGAACTAGGGGGAGATAACTCTATTGATAGACAAGCCCCGTTAAGCCCGGCGACCTATATACCCCTCATACCCCATATAGGCATTTTCCAGGTTTTTCGATAAAGTCCGTTTTCCGTTTTTTTTTTTTCAGGAAAAATTTTACATGCACCCACCCCATTGCCTGAATGCCTCTTCACCTAGGCTTCACTTTGATACCTCACTCGACCCCATTGGACCATTAGTAGCTCCCCTAACTCCAAAACGTCTATTTTCATACCCTTCGGCCACCGCGCATGCGCAGAATGCCGATATTTCAACCCCACACCCAGTCCATTAGATGCCCCTTCATGAATGCTTCACTTTGATACCTTACTCGTCCCCATTGGTTCATTAGGGGCTCCCCTAGCTCCAAAAAGGCTATTTTCATAACCTTGGGCCATCGCGCATGCGCAGAATGACCCTAATTTAACCCCACACCCAGTCCATCAGATGCCCCTTCACATAAGCTTCACTTTGATACCTCACTCGACCCCATTGGTCCATTAGGGACTCCCCTAGCTCCAAAAAGGCTATTTTCAAACCCTTCGGCCACCGCGCATGCGCAGAAGGCCGATAGTTCAACCCAACACCCAACCCATTAGATGCCCCTTCACATAAGCTTCACTTTGATACCTCACTCGACCCCATCGGACCATTTTATCTAGGTACTACTTTTTCTCCGCGGAAGCTTATTCCCGCGACCGCATCACCGCCAGGACCGCATCACCGCGGAGGAATACATCCCTGAACAAGTCTAGACATGCCTTGATCACCCAAGCCGGAAGTGACGTCATACCTGCCCACAACACTCCTGCGCACACCGCCCCAATAACCGCCCCAATACCTCCCCAAAACCTCCCCATTTTAGGTTCTGCGCATGCGCAGTGGGGCGCTACCCCCTCAATTTACCGTGGCTATACTACTGAGGTAAGCGGTGAGCTTTTTTGAAAAGTACCGGGTAGGTCTGTATATAGGTCCATATAGGCTCATACTGGGTGTGGGGGATAGGTCCATCCTGAGAAATTCACACATGTTCAATGCGATATGGGTTGTTTGGTCTTGTTTTTCACGTCTCACCATGTAGAACACGATGGGAGGGATCTCAAAGGTAAGCGGTGAATTTTTTTGAAAAGTGTAGATCTGTAAAGGTCCACACTGGTTCAGGGAGATAGGTCCATACTGGGTGGACGTTTTGGGGTCTAGGTGAGCCCCTAGTGGACTTATGGTGTCGTATGAGGTCTTATTTTGAAGCTCTCGTAGACTGGATCGTTTTCAATATTCTGCGCCTGGGCAGTCTGACCGTAGTATAGAAAGCAGGCATTTTGGAGGGTATGTGGGGGTGCGTTTGGAGTAGAAATAGACCACTATTGGTACAAAATGGTCGTGGGAGATGTCCAAGTGAAGCCTGTGTGAGGTAGAGTCAGAATGGCGTGTTTTTTTATTGCAAGTCCCGTCAATCTGCTCATGCGCAGTTGGGTGTAGTAAGTAAAGTGGTCATTTTGTGGGGGTGCGTTGGGGTGTGCTTGTGGGTAGAGAGAGACCATCCTTGGTCCGAATGGGTCGTGGGAGGTGCCATTTTGTAGCTCCCGGGGTGTCGATCCCGATTTGAGTGAAGCCCACAGCATCTGTGACGTCATCAGTACGAGTAGTAACGAAAGTGGGCATTTTGGAGGAAGTGAAGAAAGGTATTTGGTGTAGAGATGGACCACTATTGGTCCGAATGCTTCGTGTGGGGTGTCATTTGGTAGCTTGCGGAGAGTAGACCCCGACTCGAGGGATGTCTGCGTCATCTATGGCGTCATCGGTGACGTCATCAGTACGAGTAGTCGCGAAAGTGAGAATTTTGGGTTAGCGAAGGAAGGTATTTTGTGTTGAGATGGACCACTACTGGTCCGAATGCGTCGTATGGGGTGTCATCTTGGAGTTCTCGTGGTGCGGACCCCTATTTGAGGGATGCCGCGTCATCTGTGATGTCATCAGTAGGAGTAGTAGCCAAAGTGGGCATTTTGGGGGTGTGAAGGAAGGTGTTTTGAGGTAGAAATGGGCCATCCTCGGTCCGAATGCGTCGTGCGATGTGGCATCTTGTAGCAACGCCCGACAACGCCAAGCGCAACGCTCCAACGCCCTGGTGAACTAGCCCAAAAGCTCTGATTTTCATGGAGTTGTCACTAATTCATTGGAAATGCAGTGACGTCCGTCAACGTCCGTCTTTACGCCATAACGCCCTAGCATAACGCCTTGACGCCATGATATAGACAGATGAGAGAAAAACAACAACAAGGATGACAGATGAGAGAACAACAACAAGTTTTTTTATAGTTTATCCTCACCAATGTAGCATCATACCCACGCTGGGGGAGCCGCGTTGGGTATGTTTACAATTCAAGAAGACTCTTGTCCAACCAAAGGCTGCCATTTGGCTCTGTATCGTGCTGGCCCTTTAGATGTATCTTCGGCTGCTCTTGTTCAATTAGAAGCCGGCGTTTGAGAAAATCCCATCTTCGGCCATGTTCGCTGTCATCATTTTGTTCTAATCGTCGTCGGACAGTCCTATATAGTGTTTGGGCAGCATGTCCTGAAACAGTTGTTTGCGCATTCTGATCGCATTTTCCAGGGCCTCGGTGGGTGGTAGCTCCATATCCTCTTCCAAGTGACGCTTGGTCTTCATGATGGACCTATGTGTGGGGTCGCCTTTCATTCCAAGCGGCAGTAAGGTATACTGTTCATAGATCGCCATAGCTGTTTTAGGTGTACGCCTGTTGTAAGTTATCCTGTCTGGCGTCTTCGATCGCTGCAGCGTGCGTATTGATAGCTGCTATCACAATACGATCCCAGAAGGTAGGTTCTGTCTCACTTTCCTGGGATGTAGGCTGACTACCTGAGGTCAAGCTCTCCGTATCAGTAGACAGACTGTGAGCAATCTCTGTTTCGTTATCAGTCGATACACTCTCAGCAGTTTCTGTATCAGCATCCGCTTCAATGGACTCCTCGGAGTCTTTAATCCCATGTATATTTTCTGGTGTCGCATCATATCGTAATGTTTGGTGAACGTGCGTTCGCAATCAGAACAAGTATAAGGCATGTTGACGGTTGAACGTCGACTGTGCGTGTTTTGGGAATACACTTGCTTTCATAGATAGTAACGCCCGCCAACGCCCACTGTACGCCTTAACGCTCGTCTTAACGCCTTAACTCCCATCTCAACGCCTTAGCCACTTCCTTAACGCTTTAACGTAGTTTAATGATGCGTTCGAACAAATGTTTCTTTTGCGCTATTGCTCTGACATGCGCCACTTTCCAGTTCATGCCCGAGGTTTTAAACGTTGACGCTGTTCTTTCGATTTCCATATGAACCGCATCCTTATCCAACAATGTCATTATGTGTCACGACTTCGACATACTGCTGACGTAAAGCCCGTCGTAGTCTGGGTGCCAATCTGCTATGGGCTAGAATTGCGGCTTTCTTTTTCGAATACCCTTTGTGTTGAAACTTGTTTTCTGTGGCCCTCAACGTCTCACCCATCTCGGCGTCCATACTTTCTTTGAACAAATCCTTCCATAGTCTCGAGTTCACGTTATGTTCATTCCCTTGTACGGGTTCGGGCTGGTCCTTCACGGTTGGGTGATATTCCGGGACTGATGGTATGAAGCGGACCCGCTGTATGAGGGTGGGTTGCTGCTGCTCTGCCAGATGTGAACTCGGCGGATGGTGTAGGGGTATATGCCGTTGCGGGGATCCCTCGGCGGGTAACAGGTGGGTCGTCAGCCGGCGATCTTCGGAGGTATAGGCTTTCAAATATACGAACAGGTAGCCGTCCGGACGACTTGTCGCCCCTTGAAACGCCTGCATGAAATGGTCGATGTTCTGAGGATAAATTCGACTACCAAACACACGGATTTGTGCCCTGTCAATGGGATGGAGGAACAACACAAAGTATTGGCAGTTCAAGGCAATATCTCTGAATGCCTTCCCTTGAGGAATGAGATTCTGGGTCAAATAGATGGCGGACAAATTCACAGATATTTTTAATGAGAAATTCAAGCAACTCTATAAGCGAAGAAACATCCCATGAGTTTTACCTCTTGTGTGTAGAACAGCTATAGAATGCTTTATTGCCGCCGACATTAATATATCTACGATCAGTTTTCTTGAACACAGATACTGTTAAAGAACTTAGACGGTTAATAGGGTCCTGATGAGGGATTGTGGTAGAGAGTTGAGAAATCCCATGTGGATACGGTATGTGACCTTTAGCATCCAGTTCTTCCGTAAGACATTTTGAGTTTTTCAATATCCACATACATTCAACGTCAGAGTTTTCAGAAATAATGGCGCAATACCTTTCAGAATATGCTTTTACTTCCTGAAGGGCCCTCGTCAACAGGGTTGAAAGAAGCTTGGTTGTGTAGCTTCTAGAACCAGCTATGAATCTAGCTTTGTATGGTGATTTATGCATTTTGAAGTCCAGTATACTTTTGGTATATCGTTATGTTTGGTTGGAAGACAAATACCTCTTTCGTTGAGAAACGTTTTGTGATTGTTAAATAAATCTTCCAGAGTAAATGCTGTTTGAGAGTAAGTAGACGTATTTGATGACGATATGTTTACACTCAATTCTTCAACCAGCACATGGTAATAGTAATATTTACATATGAATATTATATTATTTGGAGCTTTGTCTGCTGGGACTATGACGAATTTACTCTGGGGATTTGCTAGAACTTCTTGCGAATTGGGGCTTCTCAGTACTTGTTTTGCTTTTGGAAGGATACTTCTGTCAATATGGCGGATTGTTTCAACGACCTTGCCCTAGGTGAGGTCCAGCCAATCATCGAGTACTGTAGGTTCAACTTTTTCTCGCTTGTCAGAGCAATAGCACAAAAAGAAACATTTGTTCGAACGCATCATTAAACGACGGTAAAGCGTTAAATAAGTGTGCTAAGGCGTTGGGCTGGGTGTTAAGGCGTAATGCGTACAGATAGGGCGTTAAGGCGTAACAATGGGCGCTGAACTCCGGGATCCTTCCCATCGTGTTCTACATGGCGAGTCGAGAAAAACAAGACCAAACAACCCATATCACAATGAACATGTGTGAATTTCCCAGTATGGACCTATCCCTCCTGAGCCAGTATGGGCCTATATGGGCCTATATACAGACCTACCCGGTACTCTTCAAACAATTTCACCGATTCACTTCGAGATCCTTCCCAGCGTGTTCTACATGGCGAGGCGTGAAAAACAAGACCAAACAACCCATATCGTAATGAACATGTGTGAATTTCCCAGTATGGACCTATCCCACAAGCCAGTATGGGCCAATATACAGACCTACCCGGTACTTTAAAAAAAATCACCGCTTACCTTCGAGATCCCTCCCATCGTGTTTTACATGATGAGCCGTGAAAAACAAGACCAAACAAGCCATAGTAAAATAAAAAAAAAATAAATAAAACGAGAGATCTTGAATGATCTTGGCGCCCACCATTGTCCGATAATTGTAATCTAATGACAAAAGGATCTTTATGTCCATTGTAACTAATAACAAACGATTGATTTGTAATTTTGTTTACAGAATTTCGAATCTGAGCGAAAAAGATCGAAAAAGGGCACTGGAAAACACCAAGATATAATCTTTCTAAGATTAAGGAGTTTCAACATTTCTAGAAACTGTACATATGTCAGTTGTAATAGTACAAGGGAAAAGAAAGTGAATGTCTGGAGGATCATTCGTCTTCGTTTTGTAGTATTTTGTTGCACGTGTCATCATTAGGTACTGAAAGCGAAGACAAATGTCTTTGACCCGTTGGCATGAGCTATGAACACACTTAGGATTTGATCATTAAAAACGAATGCTAATTCTGTTCTGTTTACTGGGCTTGTTTGAGATATCTCTATCGGCAGACGAAACAGTTCACTGGATTAAGAAAACTAATTTAAAACTTGAAAATATGCAGTGCCATATCGGATATTCGAATCGGACCAGAAAAGGTATCTTGCACAACTAGACCCCAAAGGGAACCTGTGTACCAAATTTGAAAAGATCCATGCAGTACTTACAGAGAAATGACGATAACAATGTTTCATGGGGAAATCCAATATGGCTGCCTGGTGGCCATATTGGATTTTCGAATCGGACCGGAAAATGCATCTTGCACAACTAAACCCCAAGGGGAACCTGTGTACCAAATTTGAGAAAGATTCAGGCAGTATTTCCTGAGAAACCACAATAACAAAGTTTCATGGGGAAATCTACTATAACTGCTTGGTGGCCATATTGGATTTCCGAATCGGACAAGAAAAGGCATCTTGTACAACTAGACCCCAAGGGGAACCTATATACCAAATTTGAGAAAGGTCCATGCAGAAGTTCCTGAGAAATCGTGATAACAAGGTGTCATGGGAAATCGAAGATGGCTGCCTTGTGTCCATATTGGATTTTCGAATCGGACCAGAAAAGGTATCTTGCACAGCTATACCTCAAGGGGGATTTGTGTTCTAAAGTTGAGAACGATCCATGAAGTATTTCCTGAGAAATTCCGATAACAAAGTTTCATGGGGAAATCCAAGATGGCTGCCTGGAGACCATATTGAATTTCTGAATCAGACCAGAAAGTTAAATCCACAACTAGATCCCAAGGGGAACCTGTGTGCAAAATAACAGAAAGATCCATGCAGTAGTTCCTGATAATTCGCAATAACAAGGTTTTATGGGAAAATTAAAGATGGCCGCCTTGTGGCCATATCGCATTTTCGAGTCGGGTCAGAAGAAGTATCTTGCACAACGAGACCCCAAGTGGAAGGTGTGTACCGAATTTGGAAAAGCTCCATGCAGTAGTTCCTGAGAAATCGCGATAACAAGGTTTCATGGGAAAATCCAAGATGGCCCCCTTGTGGCCATATTGGTTTTCGAATCGGACCAGAATAGGTATCTTGCACAACTAGATCCGAAAGGGAACCGGTGTACCAAATTTCAGAAAGATCCATGCAGTAGCTCCTGAGAAATCGCGATAACAATGTTTCATGGGGAAATCCAAGATGGCCGCCAGGTGGCCATATTGGATTTGCGAATAGGACCAGAATAGGTATCTTGCACAACTAGATTCCAACGCGAAGCTGTGTGCCGCATTTGTGAAAGATCCATGCAGTAGTTCGTGAGAAATCGCGATAACATGGTTTCCTGGGGAAATCCAAGATGGCCGCCTCGTGGCCATATTGGATTTTCCAATCGGACCAGAAAAGGCACTCTGCACAACTAGACCCCAAGGGGAACCTGTGTACCAAATTTCAGATAGCTCCATGCAGTAGTTCCTGAGAAATCGCGATAACAAGGTTTCATGGGGAAATCCAAGATAGCCACCTTCTGACCATATTGGATTTTCGAATCGGACCAGAAAAGGTATCTTGCACAGCTATAAGCCTAGGGGAACATGTGTACCAAATTTGAGAAAGATCCATGAAGTATTTCCTGAGAAATTCCGATAACAAAGTTTCATGGGGAAATCCAAGATGGCTGTCTAGTGGCCATACTGTAATTTCGAATCGGAACAGGAAATATGTCTTGCAAAACTAGACCCCATGGGGAACCTGTGTACCGGATTTGGGACAGATCCATGCAGTAGTTCCTGAGAAATCGCGATAACAAGGTTTCATGGGGAAATCGAAGATGATCCCCTTGTGGCCATATTGGATTTTCGAATCGGACCAGAATAGGTATCTTGCACAACGAGACCCCAAGGGGAACGTGTGTACCGAATTTGGAAAAAATCCATGCGGTTGTTCCCGAGAAATCGCGATAACAAGGTTTCATGGGGAAATCGAAGATGGTCCTCTTGTGGCCATATTGGATTTTCGAATCGGACCAGAATAGGCATCTTGCACAACTAGATCCGAAGGGGAACCTGTGTGCCGCATTTGTGAAAGATCCATGCAGTAGATCCTAAGACATCGCGATAACACGGTTTCATGGGGAAATCCAAGATGGCCGCCTCGTGGCCATATTGGATTTTCCAATCGGACCAGAAAGCTCCGTTCAGTAGTTCCTGAAAAATCGCGATAACAAGGTTTCATGGGGAAATCCAGGATGGCCACCTTGTAGTCATATTGGATTTTCGAATCGGACCAGAAAAGGTATCTTGCACAGCTATAAGCCAAGGGGAACCTGTGTACCAAATTTGAGAAAGATCCATGAAGTATTTCCTGAGAAATTCCGATAACAAGGTTTCATGGGGAAATCCAAGATGGCTGTCTGGTGGCCATACCGGATTTTCGAATCGGACCAGAAAAGATATCTTGCAAAACTAGACCCCAAGGGGAACCTGTGTACCGAATTTGGGAAAGATCCATGCAGTATATCCGTAGAAATCACGATAACAAGGTTTCATGGGGAAATCCAAGATGGCCAACATGTGGCCATATTGGATTTTCAAATCGGACCAGAAAAAGTATCTTGCACAACGAGACCCCAAGGGGAACCTGTGTACCGAATTTGGGAACGATCCATGCAGTTGTTCCTGAGAAATCGCGATAACAAGGTTTCATGGGGAAATCGAAGATGGCCCCCATGTGGCCATATTGGATTTTCAAATCGGACCAGAAAAAGTATCCTGCACAACGAGACCCCAAGGGGAACCTGTGCACCGAATTTGGGAAAGATCCATGCAGTTGTTCCTGAGCAATCGCGATAACAAGGTTTCATAGGGAAATCGAAGATGGCCCCCTTGTGGCCATACTGGATTTCCTAATTGGGCTAGAAAAGGTATCTGTACAACTAGACGCTAAGAGAAACCTGTGTACCAAATTTCAGAAAGACCTATGCAGTAGTTTCTGAGAAATCGCGATAACGAGGTTTCGCGGGGAAATCCAAGATGGCCGCCTTGTGGCCATGTTGGATTATCGAATCGAACCAGAAAGTTAAATGCACAACCAGACCTCAAGGGGAACCTGTGTACCAAATTTCAGAAAGATCCATGCAGTAGTTCCTGATAATTCGCGATAACAAGGTTTCATGGGAAAATCCAAGATGGCCGCCTTGTGGCACAACTAGGCCTCAAGCGGAACCTGTGTACGAAATTTCAGAAAGATCCATGCAGTAGTTCCTGAGAAATCGCGATAACAATGTTTGATGAAAAAATCCAAGATGGTTGTCTTGTGGCCGTATTGGATTATCGAAGCGAACCAGAAAGTTAAATGCACAACTACACCCCAAGGGGAACCTGTGTACCAAATTTCAGAAAGATCCATGCAGTAGTTCCTGATAATTCACGATAATAAGGTTTCATGGGAAAATTCAATATGGCCGCCTTGTGGCCATATTGGATTTTCGAATCGGGCCAGAAAAGGTATCTGCACAACTAGACCGCAAGGGGAACCTGTGTGCCAAATTTCAGAGAGATCCCTGAAGTAGTTCCTGAGAAATCGCGATAAGGTTTCATGGGAAAACCCAAGCTGGTCAACTTGTGGCCTATCCCTTTCTCCAATCGGACCAGAAAAGGTATCTTGCGCAACTAGACAACAAGGAGAACCTGTGTACCAAATTCCAGAAAGATCCACGCAGTAGTTCCTGAGAAATCGCGATAACAAGGTTTCATGGGGAAATCCAAGATGGCCACCTTGTGGTCATATTGGATTTTCCAATCGGACCAGAAAAGGTATGTGCACAACTAGACCCCAAGGGGAACCTGTGTACCAAATTTCAGAAAGATCCATGCAGTAGTTCCCGAGAAATCGCGATAACAAGTTTTCCTGGAAAAATCCGAGATGGCTGCCTTGTGGCCATATTGGATTTTCGAATCGGACCAGAAAGGTATCTGCACAGCCAGACCTCAAGGGGAACCTGTGTGCCAAATTTCAGAAAAATCCATGCAGTAGTTCCTGAGAAATCGCGATAACAAGGTTTCATGGGGAAATCCAAGATGGCCGCCTTGTGGCCATATTGAATTACCGAATTGGACCAGAAAAGATATCTGGCAAAAACTAGACCCCGAGGGGAACCTGTGTTCCGAACTTGGGAAAGATCCATGCAGTATTTCCTGAGAAATCGCGATAACAAGTTTTTATGAGGAAATCCAAGATTGCCGCCTTGTGGCCATATTGGATTCTGGAATCGGACCAGAAAAGGTATCTTGCTCAACTATATCCCAAGGGGACCTGTGTACCAGATTTCAGAAAGATCCATGCAGTAGTTCCGTAGAAATCGCGATAACAAGGTTTCATGGGGAAATCCAACATGGCCACCATGTGGCCATATTGGATTTTCAAATCGGACCAGAAAATATACCTGCACCACTAGACCCCGAGGGGGACCTGTGTACCGTTTTTCAGAAAGATCCATGCAGTAGTTCCTGAGAAATCGCCATAACAATGTTTCATGAAAAAATCCAAGATGGCCGCCTTGTGGCCATATTGGATTTCCGAATCGGACTAAAAAGGGTATCTACACAACTAAACCCAAAGGGGAACCTGTGTACCAAATTTCAGAAAGACCCATGCAGTAGTTCCTGAGAAATCGCGATAACAAGGTTTCATGGGGAAATACAAGATGACCGCCTTGTGGCCATATTGGATTTTCAAATCGAACCAGAAAGTTAACTGCACAACTAGACCCCAAGGGGAACCTGTGTACCAAATTTCAGAATGATCCATGCAGTAGTTCCTGATTATTCGCGATAACAATGTTTCATGGTAAAATCCAAGACGGCTGCCATGTGGCCATATTGGATTTTCGAATCGGGCCAGAAAAGGTATTTGCGCAACTAGAGGCCAAGGGGAACCTGTGTACCAAATTTCAGAAAGATCCATGAAGTAGTTCCTGAGAAATCTCGATAAGGTTTCATGGGGAAATCAAAGATGGCCAACTTGTGGCCATATTGGACTTTCAAATCGGACCAGATAAGGTATCTTGCACAACGTGACCCCAAGGGGAACGTGTGTACCGAATTTGGGAAAGATCCATGCAGTTGTTCCTGAGAAATTGCGATAACAAGGTTTCACGAGGAAATCCAAGATGGCCGCCTTGTGGCCATGTTGGATTATCGAATCGAGCCAGAAAGTGATATGCACAACTAGACCCCAAGGGGAACCTGTGTACCAAATTTCAGAATGATCCATGCAGTAGTTCCTGATAATTCACGATAACAAGGTTTCATGGGAAAATTCAATATGGCCGCCTTGTGGCTATATTGGATTTTCGAATCGGGCCAGAAAAGATATCTGCACAACTAGACCCCAAGGGGAACCTGTGTGCCAAATTTCAGAGAGATCCGTGAAGTAGTTCCTGAGAAATCGCGATAAGGTTTCATGGGGAAATCCAAGATGGTCAACTTGTGGCCATACTGGATTTTCAAATCGGACCAAAAAAGGTATCTTGCACAACGAGACCCCAAGGAGAACGTGTGTACCGAATTTGGGAAAGATCCATGCAGTTGTTCCTGAGAAATCGCGATAACAAGGTTTCATGGGGAAACCGAAGATGGCCGCCTCGTGGCCATATCGCTTTCTCCAATCGGACCAGAAAAGGTATCTTGCGCAACTAGACAACAAGGAGAACCTGTGTACCAAATTTCAGAAAGATCCACGCAGTAGTTCCTGAGAAATCGCGATACCAAGGTTTCATGGAGAAATCCAAGATGGCCACCTTGTGGTCATATTGGATTTTCCAATCGGACCAGAAAAGGTATGTGCACAACTAGACCCCAAGGGGAACCTGTGTACCAAATTTCAGAAAGATCCATGCAGTAGTTCCTGAGAAATCGCGATAACAAGTTTTCCTGGAAAAATCCAAGATGGCTGCCTTGTGGCCATATTGGATTTTCGAATCGGACCAGAAAGGTACAGCCAGACCTCAAGGGGAACAGGTATCTTGCACAACGAGACCCCAAGGGGAACGTGTGTACCGAATTCGGGAAAGATCCATGCAGTTGTTCCTGAGAAATCGCGATAACAAGGTTTCATGGGGAAACCGAAGATGGCCGCCTCGTGGCCATATCGCTTTCTCTAATCGGACCAGAAATCCAAGACGGCCACCTTGTGGTCATATTGGATTTTCCAATCGGACCAGGAAAGGTATGTGCACAACTAGACCCCAAGGGGAACCTGTGTACCAAATTTCAGAAAGATCCATGCAGTAGTTCCTGAGAAATCGCGATAACAAGGTTTTATGGGGAAATCCAAGATGGCCGCCTTGTGGCCATATTGAATTACCGAATTGGACCAGAAAAGATATCTGGCAAAAACTAGACCCCGAGGGGAACCTGTGTTCCGAATTTGGGAAAGATCCATGCAGCATTTCCTGAGAAATCGCGATAAAAATTTTTTATGAGGAAATCCAAGATTGCCGCCTTGTGGCCATATTGGATTCTGGAATCGGACCAGAAAAGGTATCTTGCTCAACTATATCCCAAGGGGACCTGTGTGCCAAATTTCAGAGAGATCCGTGAAGTAGTTCCTGAGAAATCGCGATAAGGTTTCATGGGGAAATCCAAGATGGTCAACTTGTGGCCATACTGGATTTTCAAATCGGACCAGAAAAGGTATCTTGCACAACGAGACCCCAAGGGGAACGTGTGTACCGAATTTGGGAAAGATCCATGCAGTTGTTCCTGATAATTCACGATAACAAGGTTTCATGGGAAAATTCAATATGGCCGCCTTGTGGCTATATTGGATTTTCGAATCGGGCCAGAAAAGATATCTGCACAACTAGACCCTAAGGGGAACCTGTGTGCCAAATTTCAGAGAGATCCGTGAAGTAGTTCCTGAGAAATCGCGATAAGGTTTCATGGGGAAATCCAAGATGGTCAACTTGTGGCCATACTGGATTTTCAAATCGGACCAGAAAAGGTATCTTGCACAACGAGACCCCAAGGGGAACGTGTGTACCGAATTTGGGAAAGATCCATGCAGTTGTTCCTGATAATTCACGATAACAAGGTTTCATGGGAAAATTCAATATGGCCGCCTTGTGGCTATATTGGATTTTCGAATCGGGCCAGAAAAGATATCTGCACAACTAGACCCTAAGGGGAACCTGTGTGCCAAATTTCAGAGAGATCCGTGAAGTAGTTCCTGAGAAATCGCGATAAGGTTTCATGGGGAAATCCAAGATGGTCACCTTGTGGCCATACTGGATTTTCAAATCGGACCAGAAAAGGTATCTTGCACAACGAGACCCCAAGGGGAACGTGTGTACCGAATTTGGGAAAGATCCATGCAGTTGTTCCTGAGAAATCGCGATAACAAGGTTTCATGGGGAAACCGAAGATGGCCGCCTCGTGGCCATATCGCTTTCTCCAATCGGACCAGAAAAGGTATCTTGCGCAACTAGACAACAAGGAGAACCTGTGTACCAAATTTCAGAAAGATCCACGCAGTAGTTCCTGAGAAATCGCGATAACAAGGTTTCATGGGGAAATCCACGATGGCCACCTTGTGGTCATATTGGATTTTCCAATCGGACCAGAAAAGGTATGTGCACAACTAGACCCCAAGGGGAACCTGTGTACCAAATTTCAGAAAGATCCATGCAGTAGTTCCTGAGAAATCGCGATAACAAGTTTTCCTGGAAAAATCCAAGATGGCTGTCTTGTGGCCATATTGGATTTTCGAATCGAACCAGAAAGGTACAGCCAGACCTCAAGGGGAACAGGTATCTTGCACAACGAGACCCCAAGGGGAATGTGTGTACCGAATTCGGGAAAGATCCATGCAGTTGTTCCTGAGAAATCGCGATAACAAGGTTTCATGGGGAAACCGAAGATGGCCGCCTCGTGGCCATATCGCTTTCTCTAATCGGACCAGAAATCCAAGATGGCCACCTTGTGGTCATATTGGATTTTCCAATCGGAGCAGGAAAGGTACGTGCACAACTAGACCCCAAGGGGAACCTGTGTACCAAATTTCAGAAAGATCCATGCAGTAGTTCCTGAGAAATCGCGATAACAAGGTTTTATGGGGAAACCCAAGATGGCCGCCTTGTGGCCATATTGAATTACCGAATTGGACCAGAAAAGATATCTGGCAAAAACTAGACCCCGAGGGGAACCTGTGTTCCGAATTTGGGAAAGATCCATGCAGCATTTCCTGAGAAATCGCGATAACAATTTTTTATGAGGAAATCCAAGATTGCCGCCTTGTGGCCATATTGGATTCTGGAATCGGACCAGAAAAGGTATCTTGCTCAACTATATCCCAAGGGGACCTGTGTACCAGATTTCAGAAAGATCCATGCAGTAGTTCCGTGGAAATCGCGATAACAAGGTTTCATGGGGAAATCCAACATGGGCACCATGTGGTTTCATGGGGAAATCCAAGATGGCCGCCTTGTGGCCATATTGGATTTTCAAATCGAATCAGAAAGTTAACTGCACAACTAGACCCCAAGGGGAACCTGTGTACCAAATTTCAGAATGATCCATGCAGTAGTTCCTGATTATTCGCGATAACAAGGTTTCATGGTAAAATCCAAGACGGCCGCCTTGTGGCCATATTGGATTTTCGAATCGGGCCAGAAAAAGTATTTGCGCAAATAGAGGCCAAGGGGAACCTGTGTACCAAATTTCAGAAAGATCCATGAAGTAGTTCCTGAGAAATCGCGATAAGGTTTCATGGGGAAATCAAAGATGGCCAACTTGTGGCCATGTTGGACTTTCAAATCGGACCAGATAAGGTATCTTGCACAACGAGACCCCAAGGGGAAGGTGTGTACCGAATTTGGGAAAGATCCATGCAGTTGTTCCTGAGAAATTGCGATAACAAGGTTTCATGGGGAAATCGAAGATGGCCGCCTCGTGGCCATATTGGATTTTCCAATCGCACCAGAGAAGGTTTCTTGCACAACTAGATCCCAAGGGGAACCTGTGTACCAAATTTCAGAAAGATCCATGTAGTAGTTCCTGAGAAATCGCGATAAAAATGTTTCACGGGGGAATCCAAGATGGCCACCTTGTGGTCATATTGGATTTTCGAATCGGACCAGAAAAGGCATCTGCACAACTCGACCCCAAGGGAAACCTGTGTACCAAGTTTTAGAAAGATCCATGTAGTAGTTCCTGAGAAATCGCGATAACAAGGTTTCATGAGAAAATCCAAGATGGCCGCCAGGTGGCCATATTGAATTTTGGAATCGGACCAGAAAATGTATCTGCACAACTAGACCCCGAGGGGAACCTCTGTACCAAATTTCAGAAAAATCCATGCAGTAGTTCCCGAGAAATCGCGATAGCAAGGTTTCATGGAAAAATTCAAGATGGCCGCCTTGTGGCCATATTGCATTTTCGAATCGGACCAAAAAAGGTATTTGCACAGTTAGACCCCGAGGGGAACCTGTGTACCAAATTTTAGAAAGATTCATGCAGTAGTTCCTGAGAAATCGCGATAACAAGGTTTCATGGTGAAATCCAAGATGGCCGCCTTGTGGCCATATTGGATTTTCGAATCGGACCAGAAAAGATATCTTGCAAAACTAGACCCCAAGGGAAACCTGTGTACCGAATTTGGGAAAGATCCATGCAGTAGTTCCTGAGAAATCGCGTTAACAATGTTTCATGAGAAAATCCAAGATTGCCGCCTCGTGGCCATATTGGATTCTCGAATCGGACCAGAAAAGGTATCTGCACAGCTAGACCCCGAGGGAAACCTGTGTACCAAATTTCAGAAAGATTCATGCAGTAGTTCCTGAGAAATCGCGATAACAAGGTTTCAAGGGGAAATCCAAGATGGCCGCCTTGTGGCCATATTGGATTTTCGAATCGGACCAGAAAAGATATCTTGCAAAACTAGACCCCAAGGGAAACCTGTGTACCGAATTTGGGAAAGATCCATGCAGTAGTTCCTGAGAAATCGCGTTAACAATGTTTCATGAGAAAATCCACGATTGCCGCCTTGTGGCCATATTGGATTCTGGAATCGGACCAGAAAAGGTATCTTGTTCATCTATACACCAAGGGGAACCTGTGTACCAAATTTCAAAAAGATCCATGCAGTAGTTCCGTAGAAATCGCGACAACAAGGTTTCATGAGGAAATCCAAGATGGCCCCCTTGTGGCCATATTGGATTTTCGAATCGGACCAGAAAAGGTATCCTGCATAACTAGATCCGAAGGGGAAACTGTGTGCCGAATTCGGGAAAGATCCATGCAGTACTTCCTGAGAAATCGCGATAACATGGTTTCATGGGGAAATCCAAGATGGCCGCCTCGTGGCCATATTGGATTTTCCAATCGCACCAGAGAAGGTTTCTTGCACAACTAGATCCCAAGGGGAACCTGTGTACCAAATTTTAGAAAGATTCATGCAGTAGTTCCTGAGAAATCGCGATAACAAGGTTTCATGGGGAAATCCAAGATGGCCGCCTTGTGGCCATATTGGATTTTCGAATCGGACCAGAAAAGATATCTTGCAAAACTAGACCCCAAGGGAAACCTGTGTACCGAATTTGGGAAAGATCCATGCAGTAGTTCCTGAGAAATCGCGTTAACAATGTTTCATGAGAAAATCCAAGATTGCCGCCTCGTGGCCATATTGGATTCTCGAATCGGACCAGAAAAGGTATCTTGTTCAACTATACACCAAGGGGAACCTGTGTACCAAATTTCAGAAAGATCCATGCAGTAGTTCTTGAGAAATCGCGATAACAAGGTTTCATAAATAAATCTAAGATGGCCGCCTTGTGGCCATATTAGATTTCCGAATCGGGCTAGAAAAGGTATCTGCACAACTAGACTCCAAGGGAAACCTGTGTACCAAATTTCCGAAAGACCCATGCAGTAGTTCCTGAGAAATCGCGATGACAAGGTTTCATGGGGAAACCCAAGATGGCCGCCTTGTGGCCATATTGGATTTTCAAATCGAACCAGAAAGTTAACTGCACAGCTAGATCCCAAGGGGAACCTGTGTACCAAATTCCAGAAAGATCCATGCAGTAGTTCCTGATTATTCGCGATAACAAGGTTTCATGGTAAAATCCAAGATGGCCGCCTTGTGGCCGTATTGGATTTTCGAATCGGGCCAGAAATGGTATCTGCACAACTAGACCCCAAGGGGAACCTGTGTACCAAATTTCAGAAAGATCCATGTTACTTTCCTACCCAGTGGCGTACTTCTCCCATTATTCCAATACACTAAATGGGAGATCGATCCAACCCTAAAAATTACAGCGGCATTGCTATCGGCAACGCATTAGGTAAACTTTCAACCAAGATATTGAACTAACGTATTTCTGAACATATAGAAGATACTGGTCAAGTAAGCCCAAATCAAACCGGTTTTAGACCCGATTACCGCTCGACAGACCACATATGCACATTGCGAACAGCTATCGATATATATAGTCATTCTGAGAAACCACGCTACACCTGCTTCGTCGATTTTCGCAAAGCATTCAACTCCGTTGACAGAAGTCTCTTATTTACTAAATTAAAAAAAGAAAGGGATTACTGTTAAAATATTTCGACTCATTGCAACACTATACAGTGACTTATCATATCTATTAAAATTTAATGATGTCATATCCTCATGAAGTGGGTGTCCGACAGGGTTGCTGTCGTTCACCAACACTCTTTAGCATTTTCATAGACGACATCATACAACTTTTTGACGATGGATGTATGCATATTAACATAAATGTTCAAATGATATCGCTTCTCCTTTTTGCTGATGACCTCCTGTTACTGTCTGAATCGCAGGCAGGACTGCAGAGTTGCCTTGACAAACTTCAAGACTATTTCGACGATAACAAAATGTCTGTCAAAATGGATGAAAACAAAAGTGGTTGTTTTTTAAAAAGGCCCACAAAATACTAACCAGAAGTGGAATATTGGTACTACTAACATTAGGCAAGCGAACGAATACCAGTATTTAGGAGTTGTGTTTTCCAGAACGGGACACGTTCGGCAAAATATGGAACATTTGAGTCGGAAAGCATCACGTGCTTCGTATTCGTTGATTAATAATTTAACTAATAAACACGTACCCATAAAAACAGGATGCCATTTATACCAAACTCTAGTTAACCTGTACTATTGTACGCCTCTGAGGTCTGGAGGGTTGACGCCCTGCAGTACAGAAATATTGACACCATACCATTTGAGAAAGTTCAAAACAGATTTCATAAGAGGTTGCTTCAGGTCAACAGAGGAACACACAATTGGGGGTGTTCGAGCTGAGCTGGGCCTAAACCCTCTATTTTACGATGTCGCTCTAAGGTCCGTGAAATACCTAAACTGCATTGAGCAATATCCCGACAGACTGGCTTTCCATGCCTTCCAGGAACAAATGCTACTAGCTGATAAGAACACTGGCTGGCTGTACAAATTGAAACATTTCCTAAGCGATGAATTAAATATAACCGATATTAAAAGGATAACATTCATTATTCCTTACTCAAAAACATCAATAGATACATATGTAAATTCATGGTTTGATCTATCGCTCCGTGACCATACGCAATCAAATGGATCCAGGAGTAAGTTGAGAACTTACAGAATGTTCAAATCCAATATTGAGTTTGAACCCTACCTATCATTGTGTAGACAATCTCCAGCTCGACCGGGAGGGGGTTGCCCCCGGAAAATTTTGGAATTTTAGACTTGATTTAACGCACTTTGGCGCTTTTGAGAACTTTGAAGGGACAGCATATCTCGCAATAAAACCGACTCATAAGAGCTAAAAAAAAAAAAAATATATGAACAAAACAATCGGCGTTCTTCAATGAAATTTCGTCGATGATATTTGTCAGCTATACCCACCCACCCAAATGAAAAGAAAGTTGTCGTGCTTTATGAACACAAACTATTGATGGACATTGTGCTGTTCGTTGATTAGACCGAACGAACTTCAAATGTAAACACGGCCGATACTTGGATGTGATCGGGGGACGGAGGTACTCCCGCCGAAAATTGGGAATTTTATGATTACATGGGAGGAAATTAATAAGGTTTTGGGTATATGTTAAGTCAGGAGTCGACACCCCCACATCGGCACCCTCACCAAAGTACGATATGTGCCATTATTCCACCGTTCCGCATGCCACACTTCGCAGTCATCGTCAACCAAGCTCATCAGACAACAAACAAAACATGTACCATACCATTTTTATCCGACAGCATCGATGGAAAAGGAAATCAGGAGAAAATCGGCAGCAAACTGTCCAAACACGCTCCTTTGGCCTCATCTACCGGAAGACGAATGACGTATCTGCGTTTGTGGCGCGACCAAGAACATGTGGCCAGCTAATGACCAGGATAACCCTTTCGTACGCCTGACACAATATCATCAGTCACATCATACTCCATGGTCACACACAGCGAGAAGCTATACCAGTCGTGCATGTCACAGCTACATTTTTGCCACTGGCTTTCAACTCCGCACATATGGCTTTTACAGAATATGTCTTGCCAGTGGGGACGGCGTATTCGACTGAAATTTTTTGAATTCGACTGAAAAAACGTAAACTCGGTAGGTTATTTTTTGATAGCTCGCTTAATACTTGCTCGATTCTGACAATGTAAAGTTTCCGGAATAGCTGAAGAGATTCTCTTTTCAAAAATATATAGTTTGATGACAATTTATTTTTTGTTTTTGAGATAGATATCAACTGAAAAAATCGTGTCGACTTCGCTGAAATTTTTTCTGGACCGACCGACATGTGGTTTTTCTTGTCCGGAAAATTATTGCGTGAACCGACTGTAATACTTTTAGGTTTCCGGAATGCTCTACTTTTATACGAATAGAATGATATAAGATATATGCATGTACCTTCTACCGTTTTTCGTAAAAGTGTACGCTGAAAAAACCCGATTGAAAATCACAACATTTTCAGTTGAATCTGCCGTAAAACGGATTAGTGACCCGAGTTAAAAACTCGGATTTGGAGACGGACCTCAGAAGATTCCGAAAATCCGGAATAAGGATCGCGGGTAAGTTTATTGGAAGATTGATTATGTCGGTAGGTCACAAGTGTCGAATTAAATTTTAAAAGAATAGTTTGCACAAAAAATATCCTATATTTCAAATAATCGAATGTTTGTCATATAATAACTTAATGTGAAAGGAAATAGTATTTTTCTATGGTATAAATATATTTTTCAATTGATCATACAAGATATCTGGATACAAGATAGAGACAAAAAATACAAAAAATAAATTGTCATCAAACTATATATTTTTGAAAAGAGAATCTCTTCAGCTACTCCGGAAACTTTACATTGTCAGAATCAAACGAGTATTAAGCGAGCTATCAACAAATAACCTACCGAGTTCACGTTTTTTCAGTCGAATTAAAAAAAATTCAGTCGATTATCTGATCCCTTGCCAGGGACAGCGTGACCAACTAATAGGAACAAATTATGTCCAGCAAGATATATTTCCACAGCTTCTTTCTGCATTTGGTTCATCCTTCAACCTGTGCACTCAATGACAGTGTATTATAGTCAGTCTAGATTTGCACGCGCTTCTCGCTGTGTGTGACCATGGAGTATGATGTGACTGATGATATTGTGTCAGGCGTACGAAAGGGTTAACCTGGTCATTAGCTGGCCACATGTTCTTGGTCGCGCCACAAACGCAGATACGTCATTTGTCTTCCGGTAGATGAGGCCAAAGGAGCGTGTTTGGACAGTTTGCTGCCGATTTTCTCCTGATTTCCTTTCCCATCGACGCGGTCGGATAAAAATGGTATGGTACATGTTTTGTTTGTTGTCTGATGAGCTTGGTTGACGATGATTGCGAAGTGTGGCATGCGGAACGCTGGAATAATGGCACATATCGTACTTTGGTGAGGGTGCCGATGTGGGGGTGTCGACTCCTCGCTTGGACTCCCTGTTAATATATTGTAATACCCAAACCTCGTTAATTCTTTTATTTCAAGCTCCCATGCCCACACATATCTGACCCATCAGTTACAATTATTGGGGGGGGAACCCCTCTTTTCATTTTCGGGCCCTCCCCCCGGAAATACCCATCGAGATAAACAACAAGACGGAATAGATGACGGAAGGTAAGGTCCAAAAGAATTAATATCCTTGGCATCCGTGTCCACTCCAACTGTGGGGTCTAATTTTCGTTTCGGCAACTGTTTAGCGCGCGGCTATATCCGTTGCGGCGAGTAGAATCAAATTTGTGATGATTGTTCGGTCAAAGGAATTATTGGAATACGTATTGAGGGGTTGAACACCTCCAACCGCCAAATTTCTCAAGTTTAAGAGAAGAAACAGCATTTGGGGATATAGCGACTCGTGATTTTCTTCATAGAGCACCAGGGACACATCGGTGGATTTACAGGTAAAGAAGAAGAACAACAACAACAACAACAAAGTTTGTGGAGTCTAGATTGAGGCAGACCTCACTTTCCTCTCAACGCATATTTCAGAGTGTTAACTACGAGAATTAGCATTAGCTTCCCTGAAAACATCGGCTCTGGGAAGTTTAATTTACTTTGTATTGATTAATTGTTGTTATGGCCCGTAAATCAATTGTATAGAACACCAGAGAGGTCGCATACAAACAAACAAATATGGGACATACTCCATAATTATTCAGAAATCAGATCTACCTAATGCAAACAACTTAATATGGCTAAGTGTAGTAGCTGTTCATAGGGAAAATCATGTGTCATGAACACGCACTGTTAGCTTCAATATGAAATAAATATAATTTGAAGTAAGCCGAACATACCGTAAACTTTACAGTAGACCTATTTTAAAGTTGATTTACTTTCTATTGACTGATTGTTGTTGTTATGGCCCGTAATTCGATTTAGTTCAATTTTATTGTATAGAACACCTCAAAGAGGTCGCATACAAACAAACAAATAAGGGACATAATCCATAACTGAACAAAGATACCCATATGTACAAGTCTTCCTTATAATTATTCAGAAATCAGATCTACCTAATACAAAAAATCGTAATGATATTGTATCCTCCCGTCGAATCGACACATCTGAGTATACTTGTGAAATTTCACGTGTGTGCCGCCAGTAAGATCGAACAGACATTCAAGTTTGCCGGGCAAAACTTCCCAAAGCTATGGACAATTTATACAAACAACTTCATATGTTCATATATAAGTTTAATAGCTGTTCATAGGGAAGATCATGTGTCATTAACACACTCTGTTAGCTTTAATATGAAATAAATAAAATTGAAAGTACAGGGGTAAAAGCGTTCGGTGTCCGGTTTTTCACGTATATTATCGTTCTATTATCGTTTGGAACGCGTTTCAATAGCGTTCTAAACGCGTTTTGTATTCGTTTCGTTTGCTTCTCAAAGAACGCGTCTATACCTCGCAAATGAGTTTGATCATCGTTTGATCGTCGGTATGTTCATTTATCTTTCGTTTCGTTTCGCTTAAAACGCATTTGACGAACGCGTTTATGAACGCGTTTGAAACGCGTTTTATTGTTGTTGTTAAATAAGCATCACCGTCCACACCACGGTTGCTTCGTCGAGCGAGAATACTACTTGGTCTGGGGTTTTTTATTTGTGCAATGGTTCGACGACTGAGTGTTTATCAAAACCCGCATGGAGTCAAGGTCAGGCGAAATGCTTTTTCGGTTCGGTATCACACGCCTGACTAATCATTTCGCTTGGTACGGGAAGACAAATATTTCCTCGCTTGGTGAACGTAAAGATTTAAGCTTGCGTTTGAAACGCGTTTTGAAAAAGCGTTTCGAAATGCGTTTGCGTTTCGTAACACGTTTTATTGTTGTTGTTGATGTTGAATAAGCACTACCGTCTACACCAGGGTTGCTTCGTCGGGCGAGAATATTATTTGGTCTGGTCTTTTTGTATCTTTGTACAACGGTTCGGCAACTGAGTGTTGGTCAGAGGCTGCATGGAGTCAAGGTCAGGCGAAACGCTTTTTCGGTTCAGTATAACATGCCTGACTAATCATTTCACTTGGTACGGGAAGACATATTTTGTTTCGCTTGGTGAACGAAAAGATTTAATCTTAGCGCAATATATAAACAAAACGAATTACCGGATACAGAACGTGTTTACCCTTGTATATTAATGGCTATGCCACATATATTTATAGCACAGGGATTATAATAGCAGCTGGGGAAAGCCACGACACGTGGACTTGCTGGCCTAATAAAACACAAATTTGCACGAAGTCGAACGAAAAGAGAAACCCATTCGAAACGCGTTCATAAAACGCATTCACAAACGCGTTTAGAAATGCGTTTCGATCAGAGCAAACACGTTTGATGAGAGAAACGCGTTTTGATAAAATAAAAATTAAGCGATAATGAAAGCGTTTCGTTTACTATAATCGTTTGGTAAGCGTTTGAAACGCGTTTACATTTCGTTCCGTTCGCGTATCGTTAGATCAAACTAAACGAAAATAACCGGACACCGAACGCTTTTACCCCTGTATGCCGAACATACTGTATACTTTATGATAGACACATTTTAAATTTGATTTTTTACGTATCATGTTTCAGTATGATATGATATGCGATATTTATCATATTAAATACATGAGTCATGCCCACAATACAATCAAACAAATAGAACAAACATGAGAGCCAGTGAGAGACACTCGCTCACATGAATAACAAGAGGACTAAAGCTGTAAAGCCTACTTCATCTTGCAATAGCAATTAATGAGACAATCGAAGGATACTTTCACTTACGTTAACAATATGATAGGACAGAAAAATATACTTTCACTTACATCAACAATATGGGAGGACTGAAGAATTAATACTATAAGTTATGGCAGTCGATGCACTGGAATTCAGGGTGGCATTGAAAAGCTTTTTTCCCTGTGTTTTCATGAATATACAAAATTCGCGAGGCAAAAGTAATACAAGCATAATTAAGGTTGAATAACATTACTACTGCATACTCTCTCGATCCACAGGGGTGTCTGTCCGTGTTACACAAGAACTGTTAAATCGATATGTCGTATGGTCAAGTGTGACTTTGGAACAGCCTTATATTTTATGCAAGTCAGGGTAATTTATCAACCAATCAAAACAATACAATTTCCTCTAAAGTTTCACTTGCATTTAGAATAAGGGAGGACTGACAGATACCTCCAATTGCAAAAATATAAGAGGACTGAAGGATACTTTCACTTGCATTCCTAGCATAGGAATAAAGCAGGATAACAAGAGAGGACTAGAGAATAGAGAGCTCGATGGATTGTTGCACGGATGTCAATCATCATAATTTGGCTGATGGTTTTATTCTTTTTTCAGACCATGTACGTTCATATCATCCAAAAACGGTGTTCTTCAACAAATCTTCCATTTTCACGATTTTTTTTTTAATAAGCCATGTGTTCAAAGTAAATTCTGGTAAACTAAATGATATCAACCATTTCTGTACCCATCCTCTCTGAAATCAGAGGTACACATGTTAGTTTCCTGCCAGTGAATACATTCTGACCAGAGAAATATGGTGCCATAGCAGTGACATCACCATAGCGGTAGCATATAGACCATCGATGGTTGTGTGTCTGCTCTGGTACAGCTTTGGTACCATTACGATGAAGATGTAGTCAACACTATGGTACCATACCACGCTGGATACAATGTTTTCACGGGCGGGAAAATTTTAGAAAGGAGATAGAAAATCTGAAAAATCTGGTGTACATTTTGCATGGCAAATCTTTGATAGATAAATTAAATATATCGTACTGATGATAGTCTCTTTAGTGGGAATCTATCTGGTTAAATTCACATTCAATGAAGTCAGTCTTTTGTATCCAGCAGTGGTCCAGCAAAGGTTTGAATCACCTTGAACATGTTGAAGATGTTTTAAATGAACAATGAGAGTTTTGTAACATCAACGAAGTAAAATTAAATTATCTTTAAAAGGCACATTTTTGGATTATTTAAGATTACTTAGGAACATCCTAAATGAATGGAAGACTAAACAATTATGAAAGAGAACCGTCCTCTCCCATATATCCTCTTGTGCTGCCTTCCTTGATGAAATGTTCCAAAGGTTGTTGTAGGGGTCTTCAGGATGGTTTCCACCGGGCTGGTCTCAATCTCTGAACAATAATGAGAGAGAAATTTGTCCAGAGTAGACATTAGGTGGAAATGTAACTACATGATGGCGAACTATTGTACCCAACACAAGACACCGCTCTATGGAATTTGCAGTTTAAAACTTCTGCACAGATTTCTCCTGGCTACTCCGGCTTTCTCCACCAACCAAACTGACTGTCACCATATGAGTGAAGCAAACTTAAGCCAAATTCCCTCCCTCCATCATTGTCTCGTAATATGTGTACCAAGTTTGGCCGTTTTAAACAAGGGCAGAACACAAAGAAAAACAATTTGGACAATGGCTAGGTACTGAATGTCTAATCTGACGTTGATGTGGTACCATCATGTGGGTATTGTCACGTAGCATTTGTTTTCCAAGTTTGGTGGCTCAGTCGTATTTATATACTCAGAACATAGGAAAAAAACAATTTGGACGATGGCTAGCTACTGATTGTCGAATCTGACGTTTATGTGGCACCATCATGTGGGTATTGTCACAGCATAAGTTTGGTGGTTCAGTCGTATTTATGCACACAGAACATAGGAAAAAACTATTTGGACGATAGCTTGTTACTGAATGGCGAATCTGACGCTTACAGGGCACCATCCTGTAGGTGTAGTATATGGGTCATTCCATGAAATGGGGGTACCAAAGTGCGACATGCAAACCAATTTTGAAATGCTGTCAAATTCTGGCTGCACTAAGTCAGGGATAATATTGAAATACAGAGATTCTAAAAAACATTTAGAAAACGGATAATATTCCACAATTTGGGAGAAAATTAAAATAATGAAGTTGCGCCTTTGCTGAGGACACCAAACTATATGCAAAATTCACCACATAATACGTTAATTTAAGTGTCAAATAGGATAAAAACATGATCAAACTGTTAGAATATTTAATCCTATTCTTAGTCAGCATATTTAGTGGCATTGACTGCCTCAATCCAATCAAGTGTTGCGTGTAACATGGACATCAAAATGGCTTCGTTTCCTTTCGAATACATCATGTGAAATCACCATACTAGGTCACTATCAAACTCGAGACTTTACCATCAAACTGATCATGGTACATGAACATTTTATGTGTAAGACTGGTCCTAGTTTCACTTTCTTTCTTCTTTAATCAGCATTTGTTTGTCACGCATGTAACGAAGTGGCAATCGTAACTGTTCAGGACGCAAAATAGCACAATACTACTTACCCGCTATTTTTTGCAATTACCTCATTATATCACATCTACTCTAAAGTGGCTCCAGCAGCCATGTCACAAAGATTGGGTCCCATTGTTGCATATTGTAATTCATACCAAAAAAAAAAATACGTAAAATGCAAGCCGAGGGTGGTGCGTGTAACCATATGAAAGAGGACACGAAAGCGAGACATAAAAGTATATTCCAACTACGACTATTACGGACACATCGAAATCCTGTCATATTTGGATCAATAATAGACAAGATTAGCCCAGCTCAAGGATAGTTTTGAATGACCACTGAATGACATTTTCTTGGTGACCGGTAAGAGGTAAGGTAAGTAACAAAAGAGGACACCAAGCGTTACACGCGCAACCTGAAGTTTGAGGCTTTCATGCATCCAGAATCTGCATTTGAGGGTGACTGATATGAAATGAACTAAAATAAATTGCACGACATGAACCAGATCGATACTTTAAGGTATTTTATTAGTCAAATTTATTAGCAATTCATGCACACAGTGCAAACAAAAGCATCAATGTTTGCAATGTTCGCAATGTCACATTTTTGGGTCCGTGAGTGTCCTCATTTGCTGACACCGATGATCCTCCAAAAGTAATGACCGCACATACAACTAAGATGTTTTTCTTATGTAAATCTACTTGTATCTGGCATTAAATAGTAATAAATGTTTTTAAAATCAGTGTAATATTTTAGAAAATTGACTGGTTTTCTTAGTGGTGACCCCATTTCATGGAATGACCCATATGTGTACCAAGTCTGGTGGCTCAAACACTTTCGAGATTTGTCAGCGGACGCTATCTCTGACGGAGAGACAGACAGACATACGGGCAGGCATTTCATGCCGGTTCTTTTAATAGTATGGACAACTTATTATGCCGATTGTAGATAAAAAGATATAAGTAAAAATATATATATAAACAGAAAGAGTACTTCAGTGTTTCGTTTAGTAGCTCTTAAAATATATTACGATATTTCAATCCAACACTGAAGTATTAAACAGTGTCACAATGGTCGCACATAATTTCTTCCTCTGAAGAGCTGTAATCGTCAAAGATTATGTTGCCATATTTCATTGGCTGATTAACGCGGAGTCCAGGTTGTTAGCGTGCGGTCAATATTTTTATATGGCTACATTTTATTGGTTTATTTAAAAAAGAAAGACAAATATTGTGAAAGAAAATAACAAAATGTTCGCCTTGTGACAGCACGGAAAATGAAAGAAGAAAAAATTGACAAAGAATTGTTGTGATAGAAGAAGATGAAAAAATTGGTGGACCGCGGAAGAAGAAAGATTTTTTGATTATTATTATTTTTTTAATATTTTTTTTATTCTGAATTATTTTTCATCGTATCCCTTTTGTGGCTTCAAAGTTTTCTATGACATTATTCTCAGGTAAAATAATCTAGTATTTGAGATGTGACGTTTAAACTGAATTACCGAATATTTCAGAATTATCCTTTAAGCCACTAATAGAAGATGATTGTTGTGTTTTTATTTCAGTGGGACTAAATTGTCTGTCATAATTGAGAGGACAATGGAAGACTTATCAGTAAAACTGGAACCTCTTGATCAAGCGACAGGATCATTGGTGCAAGATGATTGGGTAACGTACTGGCATTCTGCAAATGAATCTATGGAAGAGGGAGATGTAACAGTGAAGACAGAACCAACAGCCCAGTGTGCGGTGGGAGAACAACAAGGTGGTGTTGAGCATGATCCTTGTGAACAATTGCCGGTAAGCCGTGAAACACAGTTGTTGATTAGATTAAAATCAGATCTACAAAAGTCGCTCCTCTTCCTACTTGTCACTTATGCAGATCTGGCAGCAACCCCCTCATTTCCATGTTCTGAGTACTGACCAATGTATGTCTAAGACGTCAAGCTTAGGTCGCAACTACGTAGGAATGATAGGTTGACCTCGTGAAGAGAGAAATATCTCCTTGAATTGATCGATATATCTAAATTCTATTAATCTTAACAGAATATCATCACGGTTTCTAGAGAATAAACTATTGATTCGATGAATCAAGATAAAATATAGTAGATGACTTTTGCATATACCGTACACTTGCAAAGTGAGACGGGCCAGACGTTTGAACTTGATCTGCCGACAGCTAGGTCTTTCAACACAAAAACCCGGTTCTTGTGCCCGAATCTTAAACATGTAAACTCATCGACACGGAGACTGGGAGCGTTATTGTTCTTCGCCACGAAAATGCTAGCCGTCCGTCCGGCCTTCCGTTCTTCCATCCGCTTGTCCGTCCCACCTTCTGTGATCGCGGTATTTCGGGAACAGTTCGCCCAATTGACTTCAGGCTTGAGAAAGTGCTTCACATCAGTTAGACGGCCAGTTTGTATTGATTTTCATTGAGGTAGTATGTAATTCAAGATGGTTGTCATTCACCATCTTCGATTCCATCCATCCTGCATCTTGTGAATAATTTGTTCAATTGACTTCAAACTCAATAAGGTGCTTCATGGTATGTAATCCAAGATGGCTGCCATTGACCATCTTGGATTCCGCCCGTCTTGTCTTGTGAATGCGGTATCTTGAGAACAACTTGCCCAATTGACTTCAAGCGTGAGAAGATGTTTCGCATCAGTAGACGGCCATTGGTGTTGATTTTCATTGAAGTAGTATGTAATCCAATATGATTGCCATTGGCCGTCTTGGATTTCACTCACCCATATTGTACCTATCTGTTGTGAATGCGATTTCTTGAGATCTATACAACCCATCGATTTATAGGTTTCACCATCCAAAATTCCATCAACAACTGCAGACTTACATTCCAGTGTTCCACTATCCATCACTGCTTTCCAAACCTCTTCAACTTGTCTCAACAATTCCAGATAAATGTCCCTTTCCACATACACATATCCGAGTTACATTTAGGAAGATATTTGAAGAATAATTGCTGTAGGCTCTCAAACTGGCTACTTGGCGGAGGATCTGCTATATCCTCAGCTTGTTTTGAGCTCTGATTTTAATCACATGCAACAACAGCTTTTGGATACGGTTCTTAAGACTCATGGTGGAGTATGCTAGAAGTTTATATTAAATTAACAAACTTCATGTGATTTTGCAAACAGATTTTCGAAGATATATTTAATAACTGACTGTATTGATATGGAAAGATGTGTTGATATAAAAATGAGGCTGATTATTTTTTCTCTTTGACTTAGCCTTTTGTCAAGAAGTGTTCTGATGACGAGCAGACACGTGTCGATGATTTCCTCTCTGATAGACCTTTCCCTGTGGCCATGTACATGATACAAGTCAAGACGGCAGAGACGACAGAACTACCCAACGAATCTGATCGATTTTGGAATCCAGAAACGGACAATACAGGAAGAATGACAGCTGACAGAGTTCATACTTGTGAAAAGCCATGCAAATTTTCGTTCTGTCTTCTGATGAAATGAAATTTTGATTATTGTCCAATCGCACCCCAGTGGGTGTCCCAGAGTGCCCCATATTGGGCAAAGTGGGACACATTTTTTACGTTTTTAAAACAGAATTCTGGAGAAAAGCATAACAGTTGTTTCAGATTATTGTGTGACTATGTGATAATAAGTATAAGTTATAACGACAGTATACAAGGCTACATAATTTTACAGGACAATAATAACAGAGATTTTTGCAAAAAGGTGAAAAATGTCCCAGTATACCCCAATCTCCCCTACAAAGTAAATTAGATCTCTGCCAGCCGATGTTTTCGGGCAAGCTAATGTTAATTCTCTTAGTTAACACCCTGAAACATGCGTTGGGAGACACAAACCTTGTTGTTGTTGTTGTTGTTGTTGTTGTTTACCTGTAAATCCACCGATGTCTATTAGCTATAGTCCCTGGTGCTGTATAAAAAAAATCACGAGGCGCTATATCCCCAAATGCTGTTCTCTTAAACTTGAGATAGTTGGCGGTTGGCGGTGTTCAACCCCTAAAAACGTATTCAAATAATACCTTTGACCGAATTTCGAACAATCTTCGCAAATATGATAGTACTCGCCGCAACGGATATAGCCGCGCGCTAAACAGTTGCCGAAACGAAAATTAAACCCTATAACTGGAGTGGACACGGATGCCAAAGATATTAATTCTTTTGGACCTTACCTTTCGTCATCCATTATGGGTTGTTGTTTATCTGTAAATCCGCTCTTAACTTGATGAGCATTTTCTTGGGGGGGTTGCAGCGAGCCCAATATGAAAAAGGGGCGGGGGGTCATTGGCAACTTTGCCCCCCCCCCGCTGCCTGGGTACTGTTGCAGCTTCAGTTGGTATAACTGGGCTGAAGCCCCCCCCCCCCCAACTTTTTTTGGCCAACTTTTCTAAAATTCGTATGATGTCAACGCAAAAATACTTCAATGAATAAGTATTTTCGAAATGAATAGTAAAATGAATTGTCTGCGTCGCATATCTATCGCATAACTAAAACTATTTACAACTGTCCAGCATTAGTGGGCCAGCCAAAGCTCTAGAGTTTTTTTTTATCAACATTGTTTAGTAATTTTTTTAGTAATCTCTAGGTTCACAAAAGGTTAATAGTGTTATACCATATAAAAGATGGTAGAGATAAATGATTAAATCCTCACACCATGTACCGTATGCCACTAATTACTAAGACGAAATGCCGCTAAAAACATATGACTCCTATGTCCTGAACATTTCGTGATATCAGCGAAAATAAAATACTATTATTTGATTGTTAAGACTTGCTTCATCAAAATCACAAAGAAAATGGACTAGAATAGAAAATACCCTGCGTGTCCATGCCATGGGAATGTCCAAATCCTCGCCCAAACAAGAACTTACCGAAACACAATGCATATAATTACAAGTCCCTGGTAGTGAAGTGCCCAAATACATGCTGTCGGTTTTCATTAATTGTTCACAAACTCATTGGCAATTTCGATCAGGTTGATGGAGTTAAAATGTTGAAAACATGCAACGCAAATGAAGTTTACACCGGCGAGGATTTCTTGTTTTATTGCTCGGAAATACGCTAGAACGCCTCTCCGGCCATCTAAGACCCCTGGAGCTTCCGGGACCAACGAACAGCACAATGTCCATCAATAGTTTGTGTCCATAGAGCACTGCAACTTTTCACTTGGGGGTGGGGGGGGGTATAGCTGACAAATATCATCGACGAATTATTTTCGAAGCAACGTGGGAGAAATTCCATTGAAGAACGCCGATTGGTTTTTTTTTTTTTTTGAGCTCTTATGAGTCGGTTTTATTGCGAGATATGCTACTCCTTTCAGAAGCCGTAAAGTGCGTTGAATCAGGTCTAAAATTCCAAAATTTTCCGGGGGCAACCCCCTCCGTGTCCCACCCTCGTCTACACAAATATTCAATTTCTACTGTCGCCTATCCAATAAATAATCATTCAAATCGGTGATCGAGAAATGAACACAGTGCGCACTGGAGAGAGAGAAAAAAAAAACACTTTGCTCTTGGCGTGGGTGATGCCTGTAATACATTCAAACAAAAACGATTCGAATACGTACTGAGATTTCGTTAAATTCCACTCCGACTCAAAATGGCGTCCAAAAACACGCCGCCAAAACACACGTGACCCGAGTTCGCGAGTTACATTGGCTAGAACAGTTAGACCTACAACGGTGTGCTAGATATACGACACCTCCCCCACCCCCCCCCCACCCACCGCTCTTTTTTCTAAATAAATAGAAGAGACAACGGTCTCTTAATGTCCGTAATCAACTAGAACAAATACTTAACCCATTTTTAGAACACACGCTTTCTAAAAGGTGACAGTATGGAAGCCGATAGCGGCCACTCGCGTTCTCGCCATCTCGCCTTGTATATTTGGCCAGTCGAGATGGCGAAAATACGAGTATTAGGGGCGCGAATGACCGATAGCGGCCATCAATAAGGTCACGGCACGATAACGAGAGAACATGCGAACGATGCCATTATCGAGTCGCGACCTACCATTCGCGTGTTTTTGTCTTCTCGCATACTCGCCTCATGATAGGTCGCGGAACGCGCGAATGATTAATAGCGGCCATCAATAAGGTCGCGGCACGATGACACGAGAGCACGCGAACGAAACCATTAGCGAGACGCGACCTACCATTCGCGTGTTCTCGTCTTCTCGCATACTCGCCTCATGATAGGTCGCGGAACGCGAACACGCGAATGATTAATAGCGGCCATCAATAAGGTCGCAGCACGATAACACGAGAGCACGCGAACGAAACCATTAGCGAGACGCGACCTGAAATTCGCGTGTTCTCGTTCTTTCGCATACTCGCCTCAGGGTAGATCGCGGCACGCAAACGCGCGAACGGTGCTTCCTGTTGAGTTCATGCGCAGAACCGGAAGAGAATTTTGTGCACCCTCCTTCATTTCTATAGGATGTATTCTTGTGATGACAATAATTGTATCACACATGGAATGTTCTGCTGTCACAGGCAATATTATGTGTTTTTTGTTTTTGTTTTTTCTATCTCTGTATCTTTGCATGAAGATGAGAAGAACAAAACTTACTTAAACTCACTGACTTACAATAGGTTTAAAAGCGAAAACGGACTAACGAACGGTGGTTATTTTAACCTTGTAGTCTGGTTCTGTTGCCATAGGCTCCTATTTTATTTTATAGAATGGCACTTTGTGTTGTTTTGTTTAGGAGAAGATTTTTACAAGATTCTACAGGTAGGCCTATAGGCTTGACCAATTTGAAGATAAATGCGCCATTTCTAGGTCATTTACCTAACATGTTCATTTTACGAAGCCTTCAATCAATCAGTACATGCGCCAACTGTCATTCGCCACTGAAACATACACCCTGTTTATTGAGCTTGGCAATTGTCTGGATATTTACCTGAAGACCCCACCTATAAGTTGACCTACGACACAATCACGATAGGCCCCATATCGAACGCTTTAATATCATTATGAAATAAAGATAGGCCTACCAAAATTTAGAAAACATGTAAACCTGTTATATCTTGAAACGTTCAAATCTCTCAGATGCTGAATATTCTTCTCGAAATTTAGTTTGAAAAGCATCAGCAAGCATATAAAAATGAACGACAATCAATAAAGAGATGGAAACTACATGGGCTTGCTCTGTCTTGTTCTACACTTGTTTACATCAGCTCGTGCGTCGCCTTCAAAAATACGCATGAACACCCTTTTCCCCAAACGTATCAGCAGAAGGGTCTCCCTTGATCAAATGGAGATCTGCAACCTTCACTTTGTCTGATGTCTGATGTTGAGAGTCAGAAAAGGCCGTTAGCTGTTCAAATATAGTGTTCATAGACAGAAAAGGGTGATAAATGTCACTCTGAAGAAGTCATGAGTTAGGACCATCGCTCTTTGTTTACGATCACCTTCTAAAACGATAAACATCATTTCTGAAGAGTGATGAACAATGAGTTGAATTTAGCTTATCACCTTTTAAGGGTGATGATACAAAATAATCACCCTTAAAAGGTAATGATCATCATAATCCTCCAGTGGTGATCAGAACTGGCCATCATCCTTTTTCTGGCTGTGTTGGAATTTTTTTTTTTTTTTTTGGTTCGAGGCAACCTATTGGCCTGCATGCAGCTGTCCTAAAACGGGACTGTCCTGAAATAAATAACAATCAGCAAAATAGGGTCTTAAAGTCAGGAACACGTTTTTATTTAATATTTTGGCTAAAATGTAAATGTAGCAAACCATTATAAATGCCTCTTGTTCTAGTTGTCATTGTACCATGCTTCTGTATGGATACGCCACAGGCTAGGCCTGTAATCGTCCTAACCAATTGAAATTGTCATTCCTAAACTAGGCCAACAAGTAGCTGTCAATATGGGGCTATGTTGGGGCACAAACTGCGGTCGGGGGATATGTATACGCAATAAATTAGGAATAAGAAATAAAACTACACAAACTGTAGAGTTTTCAGCTAAACTGTATATTGTACTGCTAAACCGGTTTCGTTCATTTTATGGATTTTTCAATAGCAGTGATATAAATATGTGAGGCTATACATATAGATGCCTTGTCGTAAAACGCAGTTTTATTTACAAATTATACACTGGAGACATACATATTTACAATATAATGGAGAAGACAAACGGTGAAACAATTTGTTATAATACGACAATAATATAGATCAAAAAGTAAACAATTAGTTACATTTTCCTGAAGTTGAACATCAGATGTCCGTTGAGTTAGTTCAGTTAGTTCACGTCAAGACTTGATAAATACATTCATGGTTAGTTTTAACATCTCCTTTTTCAGTCGATACATGCATAAACGAATTAATTGTTCAATTCCACAGCCCATATATCAATAAAGGTAGTATTAACAGTTTAATTCACATTTGAACTTCTGGATGAAATATTGTTCCTTTGTCAGTCGCCTGACTGTATCATCGGATTTCATTTTGTAAAACGGAAAAATATAAATTTCGGTTCGTATTAAATTATATTTAGAACCATTGTACATGTTGTATGTGACCTGGCATAACCGGAAAAGTCTTGAAAATGACGATGGAAACAATATAAACGGGGGATCAAAGATTATATATTCTTTATCTTTCATCGACAATGATGATGCTGTCGCGATACATGTATATGGCCCATTGCTCGCCAATAAATGTCAATGATCTTATCTTACGTTAGTCCTTTTTCACTTTTAAACCTACAAATGTTGGAAACGTACAGCTTACGGATCTGCGCTTGAACTGAACTGGGAGCACCGTTTGCGTGTTCGCGTATTCGCGTGCCGCGGGTCGCGACCTATCCTGAGGCGAGTGTGCGAGAGTACGAGAACACGCTGATGGCATTGTTCGCGTGTTCTCGTGCTATCGTCCCGCGACCTTTTTGTTGGCCGCTATTAGCAATTCGCGCGTTCGCGTGTTCGCGTGCCGCGACCTATCATGAGGCGAGTATGCGAGAAGACGCGAATGGTAGGTCGCGACTCGCTAATGGCATCGTTCGCGTGTTCTCGTGTTGTCGTGCCGCGACCTTTTTGATGGCCGCTATTAGCCATTCGCGCCTTCGCGTGTTCGCGTGCCGCATTCTATCATGAGGCGAGTATGCGAGAAGACGAGAACACGCGAACGGTAGGTCGCGACTCGCTGATGGCATCGTTGGCGTGTTCTCGTGCCGCGACCTTTTTGATGGCCGCTATCGGCCATTCGCGCCCCTAAATTTCCTATTTTCGCCATCTCGCCTGGCCAAATCTACAGGGCGAGATAACGAGAACCCGAGTGGTCGCTATCGGCTTCCATATGATAGTGAACTAGCAGTCCTATAAATGTTTGTTCTGTGCACAGTGAAGATTGAGATTGATCAGTGACACTGTGATAGAGTTCCAACGCAAAGAAAACAATCGTAATACTAAATGTACATGTATGAAGTGTATGCGGTACACTTACTATTAAGTTTCACACTTTGCTAAAAGCTTAGTTCAGATGTTGTATGGTATGGTACATGTACATGTGAGTGTAGGCAGAACAACTACTGTTACATTTCGCGCTTCGCAAAACCGAATAATCGCAAGAATCAACAATATTGTGTTGATATATTAAGTTTAACACAAATTTCAGCACAAAATTGTGTTAAAACAACACATTCTTTTTCGCAGTGTTGGGTTTGGGCCGTGGGGTTTTTTGTTCGGGGGTGCTTTGTCAGTCGGAGTTTTCCGTGGGGTTTTTGTTCCGAACTCATTGAATCCACCATAACTTTTAATAATTAAGTTATCCCCCAAATAGACTGAATCATGTAGCCACCTTTATAGGGATATAGTTGTCCGATAATTATGGGATAATTATAATATAAATAAAGACGGTTAGCTATGGACTAAAAACATCATGTCAGCATCAATCTAGGAATAAATGTTGTTATCTCATTTGTGTGTCCCTGACCGCGCTGCGACTACGCTGTGATGCAATGTTCACACTAGAAAAATAAAGAAACAAAAACACACTGTGTTTGATAAACACGAACTTGGGTCAGTTATCATCTCTCGTGTTTACAAATGTATTCAATTGTAGTCGGCATTTTTCAGGCTAAACCTCAACAATACTCCCTCGCTAAACCTCAACAACACTCTCTCGTAATATGTACAACCATATTTAGCAAAAATTATTCATTCCAACGGACAAGAATTATTGAAATAATAAGTGCAGAGAAGATGGATAGTTGGAAAACAGGGTATATAATCTTAATTAACATTTGAAAATGTCGCATAGCTGGAGCCTCCTTTCTGTTTGTCTTTTACTTTTTTTTACTCAGTTCCTATGGGTGGCAGTTTGTGTAGTCTACTGTCTCGATCGGACTGATTAGATCTAATCCGCGAGTGAAGGACGGGGCGGTAGGAAGGGGTGCATTCGTTTTGCTAGTTATTTTAATTTCCCTTCAGTGATGACACTTTACATTCTGCAAAAGAAGCCTAATTTCGAAGAGAATAAAAAAATAAAATTTAACAACATGCTATTCATATCTATATACTAGATCTCTGCACTTTGATATTTGAAAGTATCCCCATAGAATATTCGATTTGTATGACTTTCATATTCAAACAATAAATATCCTTCATACGTAATATGCAAATATATTCTCTGCATTATCCGAAAAGAAAAACACTGAAAGTGTGAAAAATAATGGCAAGAGAGAGACTAATAAATAACGAAGAAACAGACAGAACCATTCGTACATGTCATAACAACATATCAGACAGTGAGATCTATATTTAAGACAGGAACACAACTTGGCTGGGTGATCCTTTTCAACTCATCATACTCATATTCCCTCGGTTTATTTATCCATAAAAGCAGAAGTTAAGTAAATTACAAATAAGAATCTCGTGTTGCGATTATCGTTATCTGTAGTTGATCATTCTCAAACGAATGACTTCCCACACTTTCCGATTGAGCTGAGGGGAAGTGACGGTGGAGCAGGGTTCGGGTATATTCTAGGTTTTAGATTTCTTTGACAGATCACATTCTATATATATTAAAAAGCCTTTCGCGATATAATAAAAGACATTATTAGCAAATATAATTTGTTTTAATATCACTCAATTATCTTTATCAACTGTCTACATTATTTGAATATATGAAATACCCCAACATGTGAAGTTGTTGCTATAAAACATTGGATTTGTGAGCCTGTATTCACGATATTATCCTTATATAAAATACCCGATTAAATTCTGCTGTGCTTAACAAGAGAATGCAGCAGGAGACAAGTGAGTTGTCCAGTTACAGGTCTGTATCAGCGAAACACAATAGAACGGTTGATTTCGGCTTCTATCGGCTAGAAAATCCGCTTTCAGTCATGTACCATACCAGAGAACAACAATTCCGGTGGATACTTCATGTAAGGGAGCACGAGAGAGACTATAAGAGGGTGGAAAACCTGCACCATTCTCTTATTTTCAGCCATACAAGTGCCAAATTAATGAAACACAATGTGGTTCAAAGTAGTTTCTTTGTACAGCAGAGTACAGCTCTGTCTTTGTCAACGCTCTTTGCACCTTCTTAATGGAAGGAAATGAAGCTGACTTTTCAATTTGTCATCAGGAACATTACCTTTTCTCGGTACGGCAGAATGCAGCGGCACAATGGAAAATCAGGGAGTTTTCTTCTGCCGGCACTTTGAACCGGCAGAATGGAACGAATGGTGAGCCTAACCCTGTAACGTGACAATGAAGCGCATCAGAATGAACATGTCTTTCTTGAGAGCGTCACTTTGCAACGTCACAATCAAAGTCAAATCGTGCTTACCAGCATCACAATATAACACAATGACTTCTTCCCTCTACGGCAGAATGGAACGGCACAATGAAAAATGAAAGACTCTCTCTCTTTCTGCCCGCCGGCACTTTGAACCGGCAGAATGAAAGGAAGGGTTGAGCATAATCCTGTAACGTCACAATGAAGAGCGTCAGAATGAACAGGTCTTTGTTAAGAGCGTCACTTTGGAACGTCGCAATGAAAGTCAATCTTGCTCACCAGCATCACAATATAACACAATGACTTTTTCCCTCTACGGCAGAATGGCACGTCACAATGAAAAATTTAACACCATCTTTTTTCATACTGACGCTGCAGCGTCACAACCGACAGAATGGATGGAAAGGGTGAGCCTAACCCTGTAGCGTCACAATGAAGAGCGTCAGAATGAACAGGTCTTTGTTAAGAGCGTCACTTTGGAACGTCGCAATGAAAGTCAATCTTGCTCACCAGCATCACAATATAACACAATGACTTTTTCCCTCTACGGCAGAATGGCACGTCACAATGAAAAATTTAACACCATCTTTTTTCATACTGACGCTGCAGCGTCACAACCGACAGAATGGATGGAAAGGGTGAGCCTAACCCTGTAACGTCACAATGAAGAGCGTCAGAATGAACAGGTCTTTGTTAAGAGCGTCACTTTGGAACGTCGCAATGAAAGTCAATCTTGCTCACCAGCATCACAATATAACACAATGACTTTTTCCCTCTACGGCAGAATGGCACGTCACAATGAAAAATTTAACACCATCTTTTTTCATACTGACGCTGCAGCGTCACAACCGACAGAATGGATGGAAAGGGTGAGCCTAACCCTGTAACGTCACAATGAAGAGCGTCAGAATGAACAGGTCTTTGTTAAGAGCGTCACTTTGGAACGTCGCAATGAAAGTCAATCTTGCTCACCAGCATCACAATATAACACAATGACTTTTTCCCTCTACGGCAGAATGGCACGTCACAATGAAAAATTTAACACCATCTTTTTTCATACTGACGCTGCAGCGTCACAACCGACAGAATGGATGGAAAGGGTGAGCCTAACCCTGTAACGTCACAATGAAGAGCGTCAGAATGAACAGGTCTTTCTTAAGAGCGTCACTTTGGAACGTCGCAATAAAAGTCAATCTTGCTCACCAGCATCACAATATAACACAATGACTTTTTCCCTCTACGGCAGAATGGCACGTCACAATGAAAAATTTAACACCATCTTTTTTCATACTGACGCTGCAGCGTCACAACCGACAGAATGGATGGAAAGGGTGAGCCTAACCCTGTAACGTCACAATGAAGAGCGTCAGAATGAACAGGTCTTTGTTAAGAGCGTCACTTTGGAACGTCGCAATGAAAGTCAATCTTGCTCACCAGCATCACAATATAACACAATGACTTTTTCCCTCTACGGCAGAATGGTACGTCACAATGAAAAATTTAACATCATCTTTTTTCATACTGACGCTGCAGCGTCACAACCGACAGAATGGATGGAAAGGGTGAGCCTAACCCTGTAACGTCACAATGAAGAGCGTCAGAATGAACAGGTCTTTGTTAAGAGCGTCACTTTGGAACGTCGCAATGAAAGTCAATCTTGCTCACCAGCATCACAATATAACACAATCACTTTTTCCCTCTACGGCAGAATGGCACGTCACAATGAAAAATTGAAGACCATATTTTTCAAACCGACGCTGTAACATCACAATGAAACACAGTCACTTTACCTCTTTACGGCAGAATGCAGCGGCACAATGGAAAATCAGAGACTTTTCTTCTGCCGGAACTTTAAACCGGCAGAATGGAAGGAAGGGTTGAGCATAATCCTGTAACGTCACAATGAAGAGCGTCAGAATGAACAGGTCTTTGTTAAGAGCGTCACTTTGGAACGTCGCAATGAAAGTCAATCTTGCTCAGCAGCATCACAATATAACACAATGACTTTTTCCCTCTACGGCAGAATGGCACGTCACAATGAAAAATTTAACACCATCTTTTTTCATACCGACGCTGCAGCGTCACAATGAATCACAGTCACTTTAGTTCTTTACGGCAGAATGCAGCGGCACAATGGAAAATCAGAGACTTTTCTGCCGGCACTATGAACCGACAGAATGGATGGAAAGGGTGAGCCTAACCCTGTAACGTCACAATGAAGAGCGTCAGAATGAACAGGTCTTTGTTAAGAGCGTCACTTTGGAACGTCGCAATGAAAGTCAATCTTGCTCACCAGCATCACAATATAACACAATGACTTTTTCCCTCTACGGCAGAATGGCACGTCACAATGAAAAATTTAAGACCATCTTTTTTCATACTGACGCTGCAGCGTCACAATGAATCACAGTCACTTTAGTTCTTTACGGCAGAATGCAGCGGCACAATGGAAAATCAGAGACTTTTCTGCCGGTACTATCAACCGGCAGAATGGATGGAAAGGGTGAGCCTAACCCTGTAACGTCACAATGAAGTGCGTCAGAATGAAGATGTCTTTCTTGAGAGCGTCACTTTGCAACGTCACAATCGAAGCCAATCCTGCTTTCTAATTGGAGTTAGTTGCTAAATAATTACCTATTACGCTATACAAGGTACCCATTTAGAAAGTTACCTTTGACACATATTTGTTTCAAATGAAGCTTTCTCCACATTGTTATAGTGCAGGCCTTGCATTTTTGAAATCCGACCATGCTGATTGACAAACCTGTATACGGGTGATCACACAGCTTATTTATCCTTAATTGGGCTAATTTCAATATAAAAGAATATCCACAGTAAGCCTTTACCAGGCTGATGAATAGACCCTGTGCCAGGTACTGACCGGGCCTATGACGGGGGCCTTGCCTGATCAGCCCCGTCGAAATGCAAGGCTTGCAGTGCCATGCATGTACTTATGAGTAGTCAATAGGTGGCTAGAAGGCATACTTGTTGGTAGCTATGAGGACTTTATTAGTAATTGGAGAGTCTCTCCCTTTTGAGTGTAAAATTGTACTACATGTACTAAAAGAATCCGATCAATGTCTACATGTAAGTATATATAGTTTTGTTCCCCTTGTATTCTGATTATCTGCTCTTCATAGGTACTATGATAAGCGAATAAACAACGTTGAAACCTTACAGCATCACAATGTAACACGATGACTTTTCTCTCTTCGACCGAATGGAGCAATCTCGAAACCAGAGCTATCCGGTCCTGTCCTCCCTACTAGGCTCTGGGACGGCGCTCGGCAGTACGATCGGTCATTGGATAGCACACAAAACCCTAGAATTTAGAACATAACGAGAGCGTATCTGTGGAGATCAAGCCGACGTCCCGACGTCATGGATGTTAAGAGCGCGTCTGAAAGATGACGTAGCTTATCAGAACTCTTTATGCATTCTTGCGAAACATTTTCTATTCTGACGTCATGACGTTATGACACTGTCCATGAAAATGACTCATGACTGGCGTTTTATAAGGAATAGAATATGTTCCAATGGAACCGTAAGAGGCCACGTGAAAGAATTTTTCAATGTATTATGGGACCCACTTTCACCGACCGTCGTCCCAGGGGTTCGTCGGAGCGGCCAATTTTCCAGCGGAGAGCGACCCCTGGTGGTGAGGTTGCGAATGGAGCGGCCCATGTAAAACGAAAGACCATCTTTGTTGAAAGTGGCATTTTGGAGCAGCACAGTAAAGATCGTGTTCCTGTGAAGTGAAAATTTGCAATGTCACAATGTGAGGTAATATTGCTCAGCGGTTGTGACCAGTAACATTGTGTACATGAACCTTCATCACTAAACCCACGTTTGACACGGAGTGTAATGTACGATGCTCGCTATACCAATATTGATAAACATGTTACACGCCTCATTGCAAGATTGCTCATGTACTCCCCTCCCAAACCATGCTTTGACTTTAACACTTGTCCTGGAAGTGCCCTACATGTCAGTGTGATTCCATGAGGGATATTGAGAAATTCACACACTTGCCATACATTAATTCCAGTAAAACTATCCATTGTCTCATCTACAATTAGATAAGTAACAAATTTGTCCACATATTCGTGTGCACGCACAGCTTTTTGAAAACAAGTGTTTTTCACAGTGCATATCCCAAAGGTCACGTGCCCAGGCTGACGCGTACTGGAGGATATCCGTGAAGAAAGTAGGTTATTGTTTCAGGTAAATGGCTCAATAAGGGGTCGAAATATTCAAAATAATTTGCCTGTCATACGCGACAGGTGATCAATATGTTTACCTGTCACCTTTTAAAATTACCGGATGATGTAATCGTTGAAATAGTCACATACATGTAACTCGAGATTAATGACAAAGTTAAATGTTGCAAGACACTAATAAATTAATGACAGCTTGTTTACTTGCACTTTTAGCAAGTGTTTTGAATGAATTTTGTTGAAGATGTATGTTGAACACCAAAACAAAATTATTGTCTACCGGTCTATAGAGAAAGGTACTTTACTTCTCTGTCTGTTTCAAAAATTACCTGTCAGAGACAGGTGTAAATTTTGACCCTTGTCATTGGTTCAATTTTGGATTAATGGACAAAACTCGGGTAAAGCACTGAGTGTCGATGACTGAGCTTGACCAGTGCTTACGGGAAAGTATGTTATGGAGAAGATAAAGCTATATTTATGCCCATTTTGCGAGATGTCTCGAACAGCGTTTCCAGCCTTCGTATTCTGGAGACATTCAATAAGGCATTGGCATACATGTACAGATAGACTGCACATATGTACCATTCCATACGTACCTTGTCCCTCAACACCAATTTGAGTACTGTATAAAACTGACCATCTATTGCACTATCAGGTATAAATGATGATAATTCAATGACATTTTAAAGACAAAGTGGATATCTTTATTCAATACAACAGCAACACCGGCATATATAATGTACATACATGTATGATTGACAAGACAGTCTGGAACACTATAAAGATTGCATTAATACACAATGCATGCACTCCAGAGGTTCACAAATTCCTGGAACAAAATTAATATATTTCAAACAGAAGATAATAATAGTAACATTTTGGCACACTGACAATTGTGCAACTGTACGATAGAGTGCCAAATAGCTGTATCACGTTCAGTAGACATTCACGTTGCCATAAGACAGCGCAGTACCAAACATCATAAGTTGAGCTCCATTTGCCGCACATATTTTGACACTCACGTTCTGAATTTTGCCGTGATCTACTACCTTTCTACTGTCGTTTGATTCCAGTGATCTAAAAGTGTGAATCAGATGTTATGACAGCTGGGCAGCTCGACTTCAGAAAAGTGGAAACGTGATCTGTAAAATTTCAAAGATAAAAGCCGAACTACTCTCGAAAATATTTTGGTGCTGGGGAAATTATCAGTACAGTATATATGCCACTCTCTTAAGATTGGTAGCAATGTTGAAGAGAAACAGTGTTCTAGTCAAGCAATGCGGGGTTTATGACAGTGTCGTTATGGAGAAGAGGGGAGGACCTGGCTATGATGAGTCATCGGATACCTCCAGCGAAGAGGATTCACCGATACAGATGACAACTCCGGTGGATGCATCCATGAAGTACTGGGAGCAGGTCGCAAGAATTGCCCTCTGCCTTCACTGTATCAATGATGTAATGGGGCAGATGCTGCAACACAGCCCTCAAATTCAAATGAATACTGTTGTAAAGTTGGAGAGTGTGAAGAGGGCAAAGCTACTGGTTGACCATATTGTTCAACAAACAAGAGAATATGTAGAGGTTAGTAAAATGTTGTTAACCAACAACCATTTTTCCACAGGAATCTGATTGCTGTAATATTTGGAAAAGTAGAGTGGCATTCAGCAGAATCGCACATGCCACTGGCCTCCCCAGCAGTTATCCCACACTGGACTGGCCTATTCAGCAGTGATGTTTCATATGTTTTTATGTCGTTATCATTAGAGGGGCAAGGGAGGATGTTGTCTTCAATGTTTCGTTCCTTGAAATAATGTTTTTTCCTTAATGAATTGAAAAAAAAAAAATGGAAAAAAAAGGTCACAAATTTTGATTTTGTTTAAGACTACCAATACGATCTGCATACTTGGTTATTTGCAAATGATAACGAACATATACACCTGTGGAAAATTTGCTGAAGCTTTCACCTTTCATTGGATGATTTTGACACTCACTACAAGTTTCATATCATATTATATTGAGGATGTACATGTGGCATTTCTAAGATGAAATATTAATTTTTGCCCAAATTACAGCGGTTTTGAGTTTAGTTTAAGAAATATAAAAGACATTTCAGCAAATCAATTAAAGAGAAATATATATATTTATATATTTCTAAACAATTTTTGGTTTGATCGTGACTGGCAGTGCCATCTACATGGATGCTTTCAATAGTTCTGCAGCTTCAGCGGATCATCCCACAAGGCGAGATGTTTAGTTTTCCTGAACATTTTTTTTCCTCAGGAGATCACAAAAATGAAATGTGGGTAAATGACTGACCAACATGTATTTTGAGATCTTTCTGGATCATGTTTGTTACTGATAGGGAATGGAGTGTAAAATAGTTCAAACATGTACATGAAAGTTTGTCATACATTTGATTTTTTAGGAGATGGATGCAACTCCAGATGACAGTGCAGCATCATCAGCTAAAGAGAAATCTCAAAATGTGAGTGAAGGCCTCTGCAAGAGATTATTAGAAGAGCGAGGGCCACTAGTCCCATGCCGACAAATTATACAGTCCAAGATCAACGGTGTGTGTGCTACGGCAGGGCAAGCAGAGGAAGCTTGCCGATTAGCAGAGAGTGAGAATCTTGGTACTCTGCAAAACATACGCACAACGCCTGGGAAAAGAAAAATGAAGATTTTCTTCAAAAACACTCCAACCGAAGTGGACCCTTCAAAGTTAAAAATGTACGGAGTTAGCAGTGAAAGATATAAGCAGCAATTCGACCTCCCTCTGTCAAGTACATGTGTTGCTGGGAAAAGGGCATTGGCATTTCACCCCCACCGAGCAGTTCTAACGACATACCAGCAGACAAATGCTGATGTGAACATTGATGAACATAGTGATGGTGATGAGGTAAGAGAATTACCACAATTCAATGCCCCCACATGTACTACAGCAACTGAAAGAGAGAAATTGTGTGATGGTGATGAGGTAAGAGAATTACCACAATTCAATGCCCCCACATGTACTACAGCAACTGAAAGAGAGAAATTGTGTGTTGAAGATAAAAAAAGCACACATGAAGAAGACACTTGCCTGGACAAGGTGGAAGACTTGCCTGGACCAAGTGGGCAAGGTGCAGCATTCGTCTCCGAAGAAGCAGCAGAGGATTATGTGTGATGATGCCTGGGATGGAGTGACTGCCCAGAAGTCAGTCACACAAGTTTTGAAGACTGTGATAAGAAATGCCATGAAAAGTGACTAAGCAATTACATGTACTACACTGTGACGGTATATGAATGTTAATGTGTTTACTAGAAAGCCATGGAAATAAATTCACTAGTCATGACGTATGCCGTTTATGAAGGATGCATGGTGTGGAACATGTTAACTAAATGGTTTTCGTTGATTGTGTTTAATTTGTCGAGATTTGTATGAGGTACATGTACATGTACCCCCAAACTGTTATTGAGTTTATCTGTCCTTGTATATTGATAGAAGACAGATTACTCTGACAGTTGGATTGTATGTTTCCTGTAGGTGACAGTTTGCAGCGACTATGCCCACTTCGACAGTGATAGTTTGACACCACTTCACATATTGTCTGCATATCATTGCTCTGACGTTACTTCACATATATGGCACGCCAACACTGCTTTGACATGACTAAATGTATATTCCTCCCCAAAACTGCTGACACTGGACTTCAGTACATTCGTTCTTAACACCGCTATGATACTGCACTTTGTCTACATTCCTCTTGAAAACCGTTATGACACTCAATTTCATGTACATTCTTGCTTTCTCACTGTCCTTCTGTAACACTGCTTTGACATTCCGTTATATGTGTCGTAATTCAACTTCATGTTAATTACTGCCCATCATCGCTTTCACACTTGACATACATTCCCGCATAACACTTTGACACAGAATTATGCAGGTGACAGATTTCAGTGTAATGGGGGCCAAAACATGGCCTTCAACACTGAAAAATAAACACTGACTATTTTATGTTTTGCATGTGTTACCTTGACAATGATGGTTTGAAGTCTGATTTTGTGAAAGTTTTGAGATAATTGGTCGGTTGTGAGAAAATCTAGAATAGATTTTGTTGCCCCCCTTCCATCTGATAGTTTCTCTGCAGTGATGTGCAGAGAAACTGTGTTCTGCTGCTCGGACCCGAAGCAGGAGCTAAATGTTTCTCTTAATGCAATGTAGTATAATTGAATGAACACTCCAGCAGTCCGTGATCATCCGGAATAGTGGGAAAGCTAGTTTTCAATGCAAAAAATACCCAGCAAATGCAAAGAAAGGGTATAGGACGGACACAAGGTTTGCCAAAGGTTTTCTGTGTAAGTGACGTTTTGACCACACACAACTGAAAATTAATTTTTAGCTTCCACAATACTTTTTGAAACTATTCAAAGCATTTCATGCAGATGGCGCATAGTTTTTCTGAGTACAAGTTTGATTTAACGTGGTTGCTAACGTGATGCTATGGACGGACAAGCAGTAACGTTAGCAACATTACATTGTCAGAAACATTTTTTTTTTTCTATGGAAAAGATGCTTGCTGCAAACTAGATGATTTCAGAAAGAAATCAGGAGGAAATTCCCTTTGAGCATGTGTAATGCCTGTTAACCAACCTACAGGTTAACAAAAATCGAATATTACTGTTGCTAACATTACATTTGGACGGACTTTGTGAACAGACGGACATGCCTATTTCAGGGAATTTTCACAAAATGCCAGAATTTACCATGATGAAGATCAGATATATGGTTTCTAAGCTCTGTTATCTACATGTACATGAACTATTAGGCAAATTGATAACGCCAATGCAATATTTTTACCATGTGTCAGTCATTGCTAATGTGACACATGTGGACGGACATGGCAATAAACATGGCAGTGCTAATGTTACATTCAGACAGACACCTTATAAACTGATGATTTAGCTGCAAAAATAAATACTGCAGACTGCTATTATCAACCAACTCGGCTGACTTTGTCAGTTCTGCCAAGTAAACATAAGAAAGACCTGTATTTGCAACAAAATTTACGTAAATCCTACTTAGTTGCATTGCTAACGTGACTCTGTATTGCTAACGTGACTCTGTTGCTAACATTACTTAAGTGGACGGACACAAAACAAATTGAATTTTCACATTCAATTGCACTTCACATGACTCATCAATTACATTGTTAGTGGAAGTGCTGTGTAGGAAATAGACTTACAATGAAATATTGTCTAACTGTTATAGAATAGAGTATAGCTTGAACAATGTTGTTGCTAACGTGACTTTAATTGTGGACGGACATTTTATTGAGTCACGTTAACAGTTTTTGAAAACCTTATTTTTTATTTACTTTTTAAATATTTTGGTTGATTTTATGTACCGAATCAGCCACACATAAGCGTTTTCCATACCAAATTCATTAAAAGTATGAGACGACAGTATTGTATGATACAGATGACCAAATTCCATAGAGGTGCTAACATTACAGATGTGGACGGACAACCTTGGAAATTGATCCAGATATTATATTTTCACCATTTGGCTTTGTTGTACACTACAATGATTGCAGTTCAACTTTAAATCACAATTCCACCCCATATCAATATTTTGGAACATTTCAATGCTGAAAACAATACAGATATAATATATTCTATGGCATTGCAATTTGGTCTCCAAGGAGAGTGGGATTTTCGTCTGTCCTACAACACAGCAATTCGATATTTTCTTGTCAAATTATTTTGAAAAGTTGTTTGTATATTGCAAATATGTTATGTATTCTATATCTACAATCCATATACTTCCATTTAGAATGAAACTCAGAAAGATTCAGCAAGTGTTTCATTAAATTTAGGGCTTGAGAAAAAAATAGTGTCTTT
>JAVTVY010012290.1:0-58801 GCA_036873755.1 Hanleya hanleyi
CACGAGTTGTCTCCCTTGCGTCAATGTGTGCAAATGGCGCTACTGTCGACGCCGTGATATGGAAAGGGCATCCCCACACCATCCTGGAGCCGCCATTTTGTTTGTTGTTTTCTTGCGGAGATACACGGGACAATAAATGCTCGACCTTAGGGTGGTACAGATGCTAGACTGATCCTATTAACATGGTACAACACCTATAGATTATGTTTATTACTAGGACGTCAGCGAAATCCTAATGCTTCACTTTGATACCTCACTCGACACAATCGGACCCCATACCCCATATAGGTATTTTCCCGGATTTTTCGATAAAGTCCGAGTTCCGGTTTTTTTCAGGAAAAATTTTACATGCACTAACCCAGCCATAAAATACCCCTTCACCTAGGCTTCACTTTGATACCTCACTCGACTCCATTGGACCATTAGGGACTCCCCTACATCCCAAAACGGCTATTTTCATACCCTTCGGCCACCGCATGCGCAGAAGGCCGATAGTTCAACCCCACACCCAGCCCATCAGATGCCCCTTCACATAAGCTTCACCTTGATACCTCACACGACCCCATTGGACCATTAGGGACTCCCCTACCCTAGCTCCAACACGGCTATTTTCATACCCTTCGGCCACCGCGCATGCGCAGAAGGCCGATATGTCAACCCCACACCCAGCCCATTAGATGCCCCTTCACATAAGCTTCACTTTGATACCTCACTCGACCCCATCGGACCATTTTATCTAGGGACTACTTTTTCTCCGCGGAAGCTTTTTCCCGAGACCGAATCACCGCCAAAACCGCGGCCAAACCGCACCACCGCGCATGAATACATCCTGAATAATCCCCTGCAGCAATTGGAACTCTCCTGGATTGGAGGTAGCTTTTGGTCTTTCTGCCGGAACTATGCACTCATTGACCTTTTGTGACCCTCCCGTGACCTCCCTAATATGCAAATTTTTGAGGTCAAGGGACTTCGTTTTACGCTTTGTATACTACTTACGCGTGTCTGTGTGTTCATTTGCGGCCGCCGTATATAACCACAGTTTTGGACGGGATCGGAAGAGTATAAGGGTGAGCCTAAAAAGAAAAATCCCAAAAAGGGCATCTTACGCCTGTTGGAGGTTGGGATTTTTTTCTGGCCATGAAATAGCTAAAAGAGCTATATGGTCAGAGAAGGGACTCTAAAACCAAGAAGAAATCAAAAGGGCATTTAACACCCGATGGGGACCGGAAGCATGCAACATACAATTTACGTGTTATAGCACCGATCTATATATTGCCACTGAATGGCCACAGCTTTGGTCGAACGTTCATGGGACTTTGTCGGAATGGCTGTGAGATTACCAAGGGTGAAAATAGGGTCCCGCAATCCTTTTTTTGTCATAGGCTGTCAAACATTTACTGGATAGCTGAAAATGGATCTGAGAGAGTGAATAGACATTGAGGGACAGGAACATAAAATCAACATTAAAATAACACGTGTACTTCTATCCATCGCCATCGACATGATTGGGAGTGCTTAGGACGATTTCAGGTTCAGAGGCAGATAGGGGGGAGGGGTCTAAAACTAAATATAATATATTCCACTGGGTGCCAAGACCATTACATTTACATGTGCATGGTTAAGCACCCGTGCATTACTCTAATTATATGCCGGTTGTGCATGTACACCGTAAGAAAATGATACTAAATAGGGAGGATCCTGTGTTAAATTGTTATTGGTGGATTCAGTTCCACCCTATCTCGCCCCCCCCCCCCTTCCTCTTCACAACGAACTTTTCTCTGGTGCTCGCAACTGTTTAGAGATAGCACTTTGTGTCTTTATAACAAATCAAATTACGGTCATTTTATTCTCGGAAAAGAGCATCATGGATAAATTCAGATTTGACGACACGGTGATGTAGCTTGAAAATTTAGTTTTTGGAGTATTTTCTTCAAAATTTGTGTATCTTTCTACGTAAAAGTGCCCAATACTATCTTATATCACATCAGATGATTATTTACTAATTTACAAGGCAATTTAGGCGAAGAAAATTGCACAAGTAAAAAGTGTGAAAAATCGATAAAATAAGTCATCAATAAAATGGCTTATTTTTATAATATGACGTCACTGTGACACCATCATAGAGGCCATCTTGAATTTTGTTACATTTTCTGGTAGCACTGGAATCAAAGATATAGTGTGACAAGTTTCAGCTTCCTAGTCTCAAGGATAACGAAAATAATGAAGCTATTGGTAAGCTATCTATTTTTTCATTGATAATATTTCCCCTTAGATGCCAGAGGGCGTCACACGATCCAAAGTAATGGGCACCCCTTCTGATATTGTTCTGTATGCCTCAAGTGATGGATGTGCCAAGTTTGGTGCTTTGGTCCAGCGTGTCACGATCTTTTTGCTAAGCCACCTCACTAATAATAATGTGGTCTATATCGACTGGTTATACGGATACAGTGCAAAAATTGTCATCCATACGTATTCGGTTAAATATCGGCAGATATTTTTCTCGAACGTTTGTATGCCTAATACCAGTACAGGGCGTCAGCGAATCAGAAATATGTGTATGACACAGAACTAAATGTAGTCCTACATCCAGATTATTCGTGCTGAACCTCGCTGTACTACTTCCGGATTTTATACGATGGCCCGATGGCTGCAGAGAATTGTGACAGAAGGGCGTGTTTTGCTGAATTTGCCATCTTGCTCTTGCAGGGGAATATTTGTGAGTTGCCCCTGTGGATGAAGGCAAACAGACACATATATCAAAGATACCGTCATTTTCGCCGTCGATTTCTCATTAGCCAATGAAAAACCTCGTTACATATCCAGATAAGCGGGGTTAGATATTACCCACAATGCAATTATTGCACATATATTTTGCATCTGCTTCGAATAGAAATAAAAAAACACACCGCATAACAAAAACTACCGAATGAAATAAAAAAATGTAACTTAGCAAAAACGGTTTGGAATGCACAAAAATTAGGAAATAGATATAAATATAGATTCCAACAGAAATCTTTGCATACATTTGTGATTATTGAATATAAATTTATTCAGAATTGAATGAATACATGTTGGATTGAATAAAAAAATATATTCTTGAATATTGCCAGACTTGGCCTGCCATATCCGATAAGGTATGGTAAGTTTAAGACTCGCATTAGAGTGGATCTCGAACAATAATTGGAAACGCTACCTGACATTGCTGCTCTGCAGAGAGAATGTGTTAACTGGTACATCATTATATAAAATGAACGTGATCGAGTTCCTTACCGGGCAGATATATTATGGAACGGACTTGAAATGGTGATTTTATCCTGGTCCTATACTTCGTTTGTCATGTAATTAGACTTGCGACAGTAGTAGCGTAAGCGTATTTGGAGGTCACTTTCACCCGGATGTAGAGGTCATTTGGGGCGGAAACGAGGCGGGAGGAGAGGTCAAGTGCAGTATAGTTCCGGCAGAAGGACCAAAAGCTACCTCCAATCCAGGAGAGTTCCAATTGTTGGAGGGGATGTATTCAGGATGTATTCCTCCGCGGTGATGCGGTCTGGCCGCGGTTTTGGCGGTGATTCGGTCTCGGGAAAAAGCTTCCGCGGAGAAAAAGTAGTCCCTAGATAAAATGGTCGGATGGGGTCGAGTGAGGTATCAAAGTGAAGCTTATGTGAAGGGGCATCTAATGGGCTGGGTGTGGGGTTGAAATATCGGCATTCTGCGCATGCGCGGTGGCCGAAGGGTATGAAAATAGCCGTTTTGGAGCTAGGGGAGTCCCTAATGGTCCAATGGGGTCGAGTGAGGTATCAAGGTGAAGCTTATGTGAAGGGGCATCTGCTGGGCTGGGTGTGGGGTTGAACTATCGGCATTCTGCGCATGCGCGGTGGCCTAAGGGTATGAAAATAGACGTTTTGGAGCTAGGGGAGCTACTAATGGTCCAATGGGGTCGAGTGATGTATCAATGTGAAGCCTAGGTGAAGGGGCATTCAGGCAATGGGGTGGGTGCATGTAAAATTTTTCCTAAAAAAATACGGAACTCGGACTTTATCGAAAAATCCGGGAAAATACCTATATGGGGTATGGGGGGTATATAGGTCGCCGGGCTTAACGGGGCTCGCCTGTCAATAGAGTTATCTCCCCCCTAGTTCCTGGGTGGGTGTATGTAAAAATTTTCCTGAAAAAATACGGAACACGGACTTTATTCTAAATTACGGGAAAATGCCTATATGGGGTATGGGAGGTATAGGACCATCCTGGGAAACATACTTCTCGACATTTGCGATATAGGTTGTGGGGTCTCGTTTTCTTAGTCTCGTCAAGACAAACATCATAAGAAGTGTCCCGGAGCGAAACGGTGAAATTTTTGAAAAAAGTCACCGAGCCCCATATAGTGCCATACTGGGGTATAGGATCAATGTTTGTCCCCCTGGGAAACGTACTTCTATACATTTGCGGTAGGGTTGTGGGGTCTCGTTTTACTCGTCTCGTCATTTAGAACATGATAGGAAGTGTTGCGGAGCGAATCGGTGAAATTTTTGAAAAAAGTCACCAAGGCCTGCATGGCTACGGGTGTATAGGGCCATACGGGGTGGACATGTTGGAGTCTAGGTGAGTCCCTAATGGTCCAATGGGGTCGAGTGAGGTCTTATTTTGAAGCCCTCGTGAAGGAGCATCCCACTGGACTAATGGTTCGTCCGTGTTCAATAGTCTGCGCATGCGCAGTCTGGCCCGTAGTATAGAAACCAGGCATTTTGGGGGTATGTGGGTGTGTGTTTGGGGTAGAGATGGACTATTCACGGTTCGAATGGGTCGTGGAAGGTGTCAAAGTGAAGCTTGTGTGGGTTAGAGTCAGGATGGCGTGGATGTGGGGTTGGAATATCGGCATTCTGCGCATGCGCGGTGGTCAAAGGGTATGAAAATAGCCGTTTTGGGAGCTAGGGGAGCCACTATTGGTCCGATTGGGTCGAGTGAGGTATCAAAGTGAAGCATTCGTGAAGGGGCAGCTGATGGGTTGGGTGTGCGGTAGGAATATCATTCTGCGCATGCGCAGACGCACTGCGGAGCTCTCGTCCAATCAGAAGCGAGTATTTCAAATCCGTCACAGAGCTCTCAGCCAATCAGAAGCGAGTATTTTGACCCGGTGCATTATGGGACATATCCAAGATGGCGGCACGTATGTTCAAGATGGCGGCACATCCGGTGTCGAAAACTGGCCATTTCTTCGGGATGTGGTCACCTAGTGTCGAAAACTGGACCCTGTATGGGTCCCGCTAGCGCCTTGACGCCATGATATAGACCGGAGAGAGAAAACAACAACAACAAGGATGACACATGAGGGAACAACAACAACAACAAGTTTTTTTTCATATAGTTTATTTTCCCCTCCATCATAACATACCCACGCTGGGGGAGCCGCGTTGGGTATGTTTACAATTCAAGAAAGACTCTTGTCCAATCAGAGACCGCCATTTGCATCTGTCCTATTCGTTCCTGTCCGTTAGATGTATTCTTGTCCAATCAGAAGTCGCCATTTCAGAGAGTTCCTTCTTCGGTCATGTTCATTCTGAACCGTTTATTCTAATCATCGTCGGACAGGCCCGGATATTCTTCGGGCAGCATGTCCTGAAACAGTTGTTTGCGCATTCTGATCGCATTTTCCAGGGCCTCTGTGGGTGGTAGCCCCATAGCCTCTTCCAAGTGACGCTTGGTCTTCATGATGGACCTGTGCGTGGGGTCGCCTTTCATTTCAAGCGGTAGTAAGGTATACTGTTCATAGATCGCCATGGCTGTTTTCCTGATGCGGGAGCGCATTTGGGTGTACGTCTGTTGTAAATTATCCTCTCCGGCGTCCTCGATCGCTTCAGCGTGAGTATTGATAGCTGCTGTCACAATACGATCCCAGAAGGTAGGTTCTGCTTCACTTTCCTGGGATGTAGGCTGACTCTCTGAGGTCAAGCTCTCCATATCAGTAGATATACTGTCAGCAATCTTGGATTCGGTATCAGTCGATGCACTCTCATCAATCTCTGTATCAGTATCTGCCTCAACGGGCTCCTCGGCGTCTTCAATCCCATGTATATTTTTCTGGTGTCGCATCATATCGTAATGTCTGGTGAACGTGCGTTCACACTCAGAACAAGTATAAGCCATGTTGACGGTTGAACGTCGACTGTGCGTGTTTTGGGAATACGCTCGCTTTTATAGACAGTAACGGTCATCAACGCTTAGCTCAACGCTTCAACGCCCTGGTGAATTAGCTCAGAAGCTCTGATTTCATGGAATTGACATCAATTCATCGAAATGCAGTGACGCCCGTCAACGCCCGTCGTTACGCCTTAACGCTCGTCTCAACGCTTTAACACACTTTCTTAACGCTTTAACGACGTTTAATGATGCGTTCGAACAAATGTTTCTTTTGTGCTATTGCTCTGACATACGCCGCTTTCCAGTTCATGCCCGAGGTTTTCAACATCGACGCTGTTCTTTCAATTTCCATATGGACTGGATCCTTATCCAACAATTTCATATGGGTCAGTAAGTCGACATACTGCTGACGTAAAGCCCGTCGTAGTCTGGGTGCCAATCTGTTATGGGCTAAAATTGCAGCTTCCTCTTTCGAATACCCTTTGCGTTGAAACTTGTTTCCGGTGGCCTCCAAAATCTCGCCCATCTCGGCGTCCATACTTTCTTTGAACAAATCCTTCCATAGCCTCGAGTTCACATTATGTTCTTCAACCTCGGGTTGGGCCTTCACGGTTGGGTGATATTCCGGGACTGGTGATATGAAGAAGGCCCGCTGTACGGGGGTGGGTTGCTGCTTCACCAAATGTGGACTCGGTGGATGGTGTAGGGGCTGTGGTGATCCCTCGTCGGGTAGCAGGTGGGTCGTCAGCCGGCGATCTTCGGGGGTATGGGCTTTTAAATCTACGAACAGGTAGCCGTACGGACGACTTGTCGCTTCTTGAAACGCCTGCATGAAATGGTCGATGTTCTGAGGATAAATTCGACTACCAAACACACGAATTTGTGCTCTGTCGATGGGGTTGGAGAACAACACAAAGTATTGGCAGTTCAAGGCAATATCTCTGGACGCCTTCCCTTGAGGAAAGAGATTCTGGGTCAAATAGATGACGGACAGATTGCGATGATGGGACCCTTTGGTGAATAGGTCGGCGATTTTCGAATTGTCCTTGGCCGCACTCATCAGATCATCTAGCACTACCACGTTGGTCTGCTCGGGGTCAAAGTAATACGGTTCGTCTATGTCATGAGGAATCCCTGGGACGAAACTCACATTCTGTAATCGCGTAGTTTCGTAGGCGGGCTGCCATTGGCTATAACACCAAACAACACGTGTCGGAGCTGGGGTTGCCACACCTTCCTCTAAGAACTTCATTACCCAGGACGTCTTTCCACATGCCGTAGGGCCGCTCACCGTCATCGTGTAGGGATGCTCTACTGCACTTGCTGGACCTATAGCGGGACTCGGTGGTGTCTCTTGGTTGTGTTTGCCTTGAATGTGCCTGATCATACTATCGCGACGAGAGAAGGTTCTCTGACAGAACGTACACGTACACGACATGTTGATCTGTCGACCAATACATAAGGACTGATGAGGGACACATGTTCATTCTTATATGTACAGACACCACCACCACACACTACCACACACACACACACACCACCACCACCACCACCGCCACCACCGGGCGTTGACGGGCGTCAACGCCCGGTGGTGGTGGTGGTGGGAACTCCCGTGTGGCAGAGCTCTTGGATCGGAGCTCTTGAGCTCAAAGCCTGTGGAGCTCAGATCTCGGAAGTGACATTTGCATACGACCTCTGTGAGGTCACTTCCGCTTCCGTTCACGTGACCGGAACTGACCTTTGACCCCGGCGCGCAAAGGTGGAAACCTTTGCACCGCGCGCCCATATGAAATTGTTGGATAAGGATCCAGTCCATATGGAAATTGAAAGAACAGCGTCGATGTTGAAAACCTCGGGCATGAACTGGAAAGCGGCGTATGTCAGAGCAATAGCACAAAAGAAACATTTGTTCGAACGCATCATTAAACGTCGTTAAAGCGTTAAGAAAGTGTGTTAAAGCGTTGAAGACGAGCGTTAAGGCGTAACGACGGGCGTTGACGGGCGTCACTGCATTTCGATGAATTGATGTCAATTCCATGAAATCAGAGCTTCTGAGCTAATTCACCAGGGCGTTGAAGCGTTGAGCTAAACGTTGATGACCGTTACTGTCTATAAAAGCGAGCGTATTCCCAAAACACGCACAGTCGACGTTCAACCGTCAACATGGCTTATACTTGTTCTGAGTGTGAACGCACGTTCACCAGACATTACGATATGATGCGACACCAGAAAAATATACATGGGATTGAAGACGCCGAGGAGCCCGTTGAGGCAGATACTGATACAGAGATTGATGAGAGTGCATCGACTGATACCGAATCCAAGATTGCTGACAGTATATCTACTGATATGGAGAGCTTGACCTCAGAGAGTCAGCCTACATCCCAGGAAAGTGAAGCAGAACCTATCTTCTGGGATCGTATTGTGACAGCAGCTATCAATACTCACGCTGAAGCGATCGAGGACGCCGGAGAGGATAATTTACAACAGACGTACACCCAAATGCGCTCCCGCATCAGGAAAACAGCCATGGCGATCTATGAACAGTATACCTTACTACCGCTTGAAATGAAAGGCGACCCCACGCACAGGTCCATCATGAAGACCAAGCGTCACTTGGAAGAGGCTATGGGGCTACCACCCACAGAGGCCCTGGAAAATGCGATCAGAATGCGCAAACAACTGTTTCAGGACATGCTGCCCGAAGAATATCCGGGCCTGTCCGACGATGATTAGAATAAACGGTTCAGAATGAACATGACCGAAGAAGGAACTCTCTGAAATGGCGACTTCTGATTGGACAAGAATACATCTAACGGACAGGAACGAATAGGACAGATGCAAATGGCGGTCTCTGATTGGACAAGAGTCTTTCTTGAATTGTAAACATACCCAACGCGGCTCCCCCAGCGTGGGTATGTTATGATGGAGGGGAAAATAAACTATATGAAAAAAAACTTGTTGTTGTTGTTGTTCCCTCATGTGTCATCCTTGTTGTTGTTGTTTTCTCTCTCCGGTCTATATCATGGCGTCAAGGCGCTAGCGGGACCCATACAGGGTCCAGTTTTCGACACTAGGTGACCAAATCCCGAAGAAATGGCCAGTTTTCGACACCGGATGTGCCGCCATCTTGAACATACGTGCCGGCATCTTGGATATGTCCCATAATGCACCGGGTCAAAATACTCGCTTCTGATTCGCTGAGAGCTCTGTGACGGATTTGAAATACTCGCTTCTGATTGGACGAGAGCTCCGCAGTGCGTCTGCGCATGCGCAGAATGATATTCCTACCGCACACCCAACCCATCAGCTGCCCCTTCACGAATGCTTCACTTTGATACCTCACTCGACCCAATCGGACCAATAGTGGCTCCCCTAGCTCCCAAAACGGCTATTTTCATACCCTTTGACCACCGCGCATGCGCAGAATGCCGATATTCCAACCCCACATCCACGCCATCCTGACTCTAACCCACACAAGCTTCACTTTGACACCTTCCACGACCCATTCGAACCGTGAATAGTCCATCTCTACCCCAAACACACACCCACATACCCCCCAAAATGCCTGGTTTCTATACTACGGGCCAGACTGCGCATGCGCAGACTATTGAACACGGACGAACCATTAGTCCAGTGGGATGCTCCTTCACGAGGGCTTCAAAATAAGACCTCACTCGACCCCATTGGACCATTAGGGACTCACCTAGACTCCAACATGTCCACCCTGTATGGCCCTATACACCCATAGCCATGCAGTATAGGCCTATGGGCCTACCCAGGCCTTGGTGACTTTTTTCAAAAATTTCACCGATTCGCTCCGCAACACTTCCTATCGTGTTCTAAATGACGAGACGAGTAAAACGAGACCCCACAACCCTACCGCAAATGTATAGAAGTAGGTTTCCCAGGGGGATAAACATTGAACCTATACCCCCAGTATGGGACTATATGGGGCTCGGTGACTTTTTTCAAAAATTTCACCGATTCGCACGGGGACACTTCCTATCATGTTCTAAATGACGAGACGAGTAAAACGAGACCCCACAACCCTACCGCAAATGTATAGAAGTACGTTTCCCAGGGGGACAAACATTGATCCTATACCCTCAGTATGGGACTATATGGGGTTCGGTGACTTTTTTCAAAAATTTCACCGATTCGCACGGGGACACTTCCTATCATGTTCTAAATGACGAGACGAGTAAAACGAGACCCCACAACCCTACCGCAAATGTATAGAAGTACGTTTCCCAGGGGGACAAACATTGATCCTATACCCCAGTATGGCACTATATGGGGCTCGGTGACTTTTTTCAAAAATTTCACCGTTTCGCTCCGGGACACTTCTTATGATGTTTGTCTTGACGAGACTAAGAAAACGAGACCCCACAACCTATATCGCAAATGTCGAGAAGTATGTTTCCCAGGATGGTCCTATACCTCCCATACCCCATATAGGCATTTTCCCGTAATTTAGAATAAAGTCCGTGTTCCGTATTTTTTCAGGAAAATTTTTACATACACCCACCCAGGAACTAGGGGGGAGATAACTCTATTGACAGGCGAGCCCCGTTAAGCCCGGCGACCTATATACCCCCCATACCCCATATAGGTATTTTCCGGATTTTTCGATAAAGTCCGAGTTCCGTATTTTTTTAGGAAAATTTTTACATGCACCCACCCCATTGCCTGAATGCCCCTTCACCTAGGCTTCACATTGATACATCACTCGACCCCATTGGACCATTAGTAGCTCCCCTAGCTCCAAAACGTCTATTTTCATACACTTGGGCCACCGCGCATGCGCAGAATGCCGATAGTTCAACCCCACACCCAGCCCATCAGATGCCCCTTCACATAAGCTTCACCTTGATACCTCACTCGACCCCATTGGACCATTAGGGACTCCCCTACATCCCAAAACGGCTATTTTCATACCCTTCGGCCACCGCGCATGCGCAGAAGGCCGATATGTCAACCCCACACCCAGCCCATTAGATGCCCCTTCACATAAGCTTCACTTTGATACCTCACTCGACCCCATCCGACCATTTTATCTAGGGACATTCTCCGCGGAAGCTTTTTCCCGAGACCGAATCACCGCCAAAACCGCGGCCAGACCGCATCACCGCGGAGGAATACATCCTGAATACATCCCCTCCAACAATTGGAACTCTCCTGGATTGGAGGTAGCTTTTGGTCCTTCTGCCGGAACTATACTGCACTTGATCTCTCCTCCCGCCTCGTTTCCGCCCCAAATGACCTCTACATCCGGGTGAAAGTGACCGCCAAATACGCTTACGCTACTACTTGCGACATTAGGCAGACATGTTGGGTCGTTTTTTTTTTTAGAACAAAACTTCATATAAGGCATCCTAAAATCTAATGGAACGTAGAACGTTATTGGTTGAACTATATTCCTGAAATCGGTAGAAAGCTGTAAATTAGCTCAAAATTGTGTACTTGATCCGATGAAATCCAAGTCCGCGAAAACTGTCAAGAGAAATCAGCATTAAGTACACATCAAGAACTGGTCGGAGCTTATCGAGGAAGAACGTCCTATAACGTCCTATTTTATTACGTCATTATGCATCGATTTCTCATTGACATCGTTTTGTAGGAAAGAGTATTACCCAGTTTTGAGGTCAACGTTTGACGTCATACGCTCATACTATTCAGCTTGTATCACTGACGTCCCTACTCTCCTTGTTGAGAGTAGGGACGTCAGTGATAAAAGCTGTTTATCAGCGTATTGACGTCACAGCGGGTTTAGAATTTTAGCTGGCATTGTTCCATATTGGGAGTATAGCGGTTTTTGTCATTTCAAGCAGTCGATAACAAACAGCCAAAGTTTTATTTCCATGTTGTATTAAACGAGGACAAATGCTGCTTCATTTCAAATCAATGCGGACAGTTGTTACATCACATACTGTCACCGGAGTCCTAGCTTCCCAGCTCCTGATTGTAACCAGATAGCTTAGAGTTGAGGGAAGTGCAAACGGGCGCAGGTTTTAGAGAAAAGGTCACAGCTTCAATGCAATCTGTTATTTGACGAACATCTCTGGGCAACAAGCAGATCAAGCCGCGAAGACGATACCATAAGTCGCCAAGAACGCAAATCATCAGCTGTTGAAGTCCATCTGATTATGGAACTTAATTGACCTTTGACGATCCATGTTTTGTCTACGTTATCTTTTGCAGACATTCTTTTGTCAAGAGACTTTGATATCGGTACTCTCAAGCATAATTGGCTTAATCTTGTTATCCTGTTTATATCACCCTATCCTCCGTATAAATAATATAAATCCTTTGAGATGTTATCGGATTTTCATTATTCTTGAAAATATGTTAGTGGCTTTGTTTAGAGGTTCTGGAAGCAAAGTCAACCACAGAAAGTAATCAAATATAAAAAATGTGAAATAACATTTCTGTAGCTTTATGTGTTCAGCACACACCATATATATGTACTGACAGAGGGAGAGAAAGAGAGAGAGAAAATTAGGTTTAACGTAGAGTTCAGCAATATTTCAGCTATATAGCAGAGGGTTTTTGAATAGAAGAATAATTTGAACCGGAATGGAGAATATGACATGTGATTGTAATTATCAGAATGTAGCAGTTTATTTCATTAAATCTTTCCTTATGCTTGCCGAGATAATGCGCACCAATTTTTTTTGTGGATGAGATATTCTAATGTTACAAGTGAACTGGTGATAATTCGACAGAATAATTCATGGAAGTTCCATCACAAATGTGGGCTTTGTTTTTAGCCCTTTTTTTTTTTTGGCTGTTCAAATCGCTTTTCGTCCGTGGTCCGTCGTCCTTCCGTCCGTCGTCCGTCCGTAAACAATTTCTTGTTATCGCGATTTCTCAGGAACTACTCTATGGATCTTTCTCAAATTTGGTACACAGGTTCCCCTTGGGGTCTAGTTGTGCAAGATACCTATTCTGGTCCGATTTGAAAATCCAATATGGCCACCAGGCAGCCATCTTGGATTTCCCCATGAAACATTGTTATCGTCATTTCTCAGGAAGTACTGCACGGATCTTTCTCAAATTTGTTACACAGATTCCCCTTGGGCTCTAGTTGTACAAGATACCTTTTCTGGTCCGATTCGAAAATCCAATATGGCCACCAGGCAGCCATCTTGGATTTCCTCATGAAACATTGTTATCGTCATTTCTCAGGAACTACTGTATGGATCTTTCTCAAATTTGGTACACAGGTTCCCCTTGGGGTCTAGTTGTGCAAGATACCTTTCCTGGTCCTATTCGAAAATCCAATATGGCCACCAGGCAGCCATCTTGGATTTCCCCATGAAACCTTGTTATCACGATTTCTCAGTAACTACAGCATGGATCTTTCTCAAATTTGGTACACAGGTTCCCCTTGGGGTCTAGTTGTGCAAGATACCTGGTCTGGTCCGATTTGAAAATCCAATATGGCCACCAGGCAGCCATCTTGGATTTCCCCATGAAATATTGTTATCGTCATTTCTCAGGAAGTACTACATGGATCTTTCTCAAATTTGGTACACAGATTCCCCTTGGGGTCTAGTTGTACAAGATTCCTTTTCTGGTCCGATTCGAAAATCCAATATGGCCACCAGGCAGCCATCTTGGATTTCCTCATGAAACCTTGTCATCGCGATTTCTCAGGACCTACTTCATGGATCTTTCTCGAATTTGGTACACAAGTTCCCCTTGGGATCTAGTTGTGCAAGATACCTTTTCTGGTCCGATTCGAAAATCCAATATGGCCACCAGGCAGCCATCTTGGATTTCCCCATGAAACATTGTTATCGTCATTTCTCAGGAAGAACTGCATGGATCTTTCTCAAATTTGGTACACAGGTTCCCCTTGTGGTCTAGTTGTGCAAGATACCTTTTCTGGTCCGATTCGAAAATCCAATATGGCCACCAGACAGCCATCTTGGATTTCCTCATGAAACCTTGTCATCGCGATTTCTTAGGACCTACTTCATGGACCTTTCTCGAATTTGGTATACAAGTTCCCCTTGGAGTCTAGTTGTGCAAGATACCTTTTCTGGTCCGATTCGAAAATACAATATGGCCACCAGGCAGCCATCTTGGATTTCCTCGTGCAACTTTGTTATCGTGATTCCTCAGGAAGTATTTCTGGGATCTTTCTCAAATTTGGTACATAGGTTCCCCTTAGGGTCTAGTTGTGCAAAATACCTTTTTCGATCCGATTCGAAAATCCAATATGGCCACCAGGCGCCCATCTTGGATTTCCCCATGAAACTTTGTTATCGTGATTTCTCAAGAAGTACTGCATAGATCTTTCTGAAATTTGGTACACAGGTCCCACATGGGGCCTAGTTGTTCAAGATACCATTTTTGGCCCCATTCGAAAATCCAAGTTATGCTTCAAATTAATACGGCATTTCGGAATTATGACGTTGCATTACAAGAGTCGGCGGATGAAACGGTGGGGCATATTCTATATATTGACTATAGAGAATATGCGTACCTTCACCTTCCATATCAAGGAGTTCAAATAATTCGGAATTAAAAAGTATTTCTTCGAGTTTTCTTTAGTCCATGCAGTTTGCAAGTGAACTGCCCCACCGTTTCGTCTGCCGGGGGTCGGCTACATAAAGGGGCGTCACTCTTGTGACACAACGTCACAACTCGACAACTGTAGACTACTGCATGTTTCGATCCAAGGTAGATAATCAGGATTCAGATACTTTCGAAGCTTCAAATTTACTGCGCGGATCGGATCCCTTCAGTATTAAGTATTGTACCATCTTACTAATTTCGAGCATGGTATCTTAAAAGATATGTCTCAAACTAGCCCAGTAAACAGAAAAGAATTAGCATTCGTTCCTAATTATAAAACCTTAAGTATGTTTCATAGCTCATGCCAAAGTGTCAAAGAGATATTTGTCGTCGCTTCCAGTACCCAATGATGACACGTGCAAAAATAATAAAAAAATACTACAAAACGAAGCCGAAGGATCCTCTGTACATGTACATTCACTTTCAGACTAACTTGTAGTCTTGTACTATAACAACCGACATAAGTACAGTTTCTAGAAATCTTGAAACTCCTGAAACTTAGAAAGATATCTTGGTGTTTTCCAGTGTCCTTTTTTCGATCTTTTTCGCTCAGATTCGAAATTCTGTAAACAAAATTACAAATCAATCGCTTGTTCCTAGTAACAATGGACAAAAAGATCCTCTTGTCATTAGCTTTCAATTATCGGACAATGGTGGGCGCCAAGTTCCTTCAGGATCTCTCGTTATACTTTACAATTAAACGCAAAATTGAAAGGGTGGTTGAAAATGATGCCGGCGTACTGACAAGAAGTCATATGACTCCACTGACAAATATACTGACTGCGTATTTCTAAAACATCACAAAAACAAAAGTAATCCCTGCGATGATTGGTATCCCAGCCACGCTTGTACTGTAGTTGTTCATGTGGACATACAGAATGACATTACCATACGGCTTGAGCGGTATTAGATTCAAATATTTCAGAGCGATGATGTAATGACCCTATCATGTCATCTGTTGGAAAATGATGATCTATGGGATCGCCAGATAGAAAAAAAAACGAGGGAGTATTTATAGAATGCAAGTTCGTATTCAGAACATACATGTGAGGCCCGACCCCGACAAGCGCTTCAATCTCAACGATGTCTACAATTCATAAAACTACAATCACAATGATTTGTAAAGAGGGCAAGCCTCGGGGACGAATATGCTGATTGTCTTAAACAATGTTTGGAAACAATCCTCCATATTTATCTGGTGAGATTTCATACTGTGTCATATTTTCCAACTTATCAATATAAGTCAGCCTGCAGCTGCGGGTCAGTTTATAACATATTTAAGCATGTACTCATATATCTACTGATATTATATTACAACCGTGGCCAGCTTTGTTTGAAGGATAATCTTTAATCTACGGCGTCTTGCCGTCAGAAACACCTGGATGCAAATAAAAACTAGCTCCCCATCTGTAACCGGAAACTAATATAACTAAAATTGAATATTACAGCAGATCTGTATTTTAGACTACTTTTATTGCACATTAGAATAAATTTGAGTAAATATGTAATCAGTGTTTACAAGTCTTCCTAATACTGCGAGTGTGTACAGTTCACGCGTTCTCAGGTCTTTCAAGAATGATGATTGATTGTGAAGTATGGGGAATTCGTTTCGTATTTTAACATCTTTTTAGATCTGGAATTTGCATACGCTTCCGGCATAATGGGTGCGCGCATCAGTTGTATATAAATATCTCTACATAACTTATGTGTGAAATTGACTCAGAAAACACGAACTGAATTAGCTCAATTGTTTAAGATTCAAGATTCTTCGGTTGTTAATTCAGCTACTATTCCTGACGAGAGAGGTTATTTCAGTGATCGACCTACACTATCCATGTTGATTGTTTCCTATACGGCTAATAACTTCTACTGCATGTTAATTCGGATCTTTTTTTCTTCTATATCCCTCTCCAGGCAAAATTCTCCTAGGATGAAGAAAAGAGGTTCTTGTCCGAACACATCTGAGCTGGGAAAACAGAATGTCCTTGTTCGTTCGATGACATCTGAAGCTATTCCTGATTTCACTCTGCCACCGGAGAGGGTACAGCCCCGATCACCTTTTGAAAGATCAGCTACGACATCTGCATTTCAATATCAACAGGATTTTCTCGGATCTTTTCAACCTGATCTCTATCTGTAAGTACTAGACTGGTGATTACATGTATAAAGTCGTTTTATCGTTGTGCTAACAGCAGCGAAACTATTTTCAGTAAAGGATGAATGGAGAATCCCATATAAAATATAATGCCGATCCTCAACCATCCTCGTACATAACCTTGGTGCTGATGGGCGAATCGGATTCTTGGAAATCTCCACTCTTAGTAACGGCCAATCAACAAGAGAAGCATGCAGGAAGATCCTATCTCACGTTCACTTTGAGTAACATTTCTCTATTCGCCATTCTAAATACACGGTGAAAGTAGGTGGAATGTGGCCTGCTATCCAAATTGTTCAAAGTTACAGATATCATCCGTTCCTCCAAATTGTTCAAACTATTATCCTATAAAATATGAGATGTCGTTTTGAAGATTTCGATAACGTTCAATTATAGAATGAACAGATCATTGTGTTTGGCTGTACTATACATGTGTCCAGGTTAAGAGTGCTGGGCAGTTTAGAGGGGCGTAACTTCCTGACCAGTGTAAATGCTATACTGTGCCTTTCTCCTGCTTTACAGAACGATTGAGTTCAGCTTTCCTTAACGATAATAATATGTTTCCTCAAACAGGATTCAGTGTTGGATTTTCAAAGATCTTAAATAATCAAATATTCACAAACGCGCATGGGCTCTTGAGAATAAGCAAGTCACATATGAAGTGATAGTAAATCACCATTTATTGACTGTAGTTTATAGCCGTGATTGGATAAGTGTTTAGTTCCAGTGTCTTGTTTGTTTTGTTTGATTGTATTTAAGCATGATCAGTTTGTATGTCTTTAGACTTTAAGATTTTCTCCCTTAAGTCACACGTGTGGTTCATTGCACAACTTGCAACTACTCCGCGTTTGATAGTGGATTGTCGTTTTTCTGTATGTCAAGTCGGTCAACGAATGGTCCCTTCAGACTACGCCAAAAGCCCCGTAGTTTCGTAAATACCTGTCAAAATTCGCATTGGCGAGCTTACTAGGAGATTTAAAAAAAAAAGATCAGAGGAACAGCGACAGATACAGGCGAGGTGAAGAAGTGTATGGGTATTACCACCAAAAGATAACGGTGACCATGACCATAGACCAACATCGTGTACAACTCAACTATTTTGATTTGGACTTTCGGAAAATAACACTCCAGCTTGACTGAAGGATTGAGGTTAGCTTTCCCGAACGATAATAAACTGTTTCCTTAAACAGAATTCAGTGCTGGGCACAATGATTTTAATGATTTTAGTTCAACAGGATCTGGTACTAATTAAATATTCATATATATATTTCTTGAGAAATAAGACACATGTGAGTGATAGTAAATCACCATCTGTTAACGGTAGCATATAGCCGTGATTGGACAAGTGTCTTGCTAGTTTTTTTTTATAATGCATTTCAGCATGATCAGTTTGTATGTCTTTAGACTTTAAGATCTGTCTCCCTTGAATCACGAATAAATATGTCAGATTCAATCGGCGTCTCTGATCTTGTATGGAGAATCTTCAGAGACAACTTGCAGTCGAATTCTGAATTCGTTCTCAGTAAGATTATATGCGTGGACCCTTCGTGTTACACTTGATTAGGCTGCAAGCCCCGTAGTCTCGTAATTACCTGTCAAAATTCACGATCCATTCCTTGTTAAGTAAAAAGGCATAGTCGTAAGTTTCTTGGCATTTACCATACGTTCTTTGACAGTGAGAGGCAAACAGTCGGGTAGGAATTGAATTGAATAAGTTAGAAGCTGTCGGAAATGTATTGACAATTACCCACAAGTAATCACGTTCCTAGACAACAACAGCTACCTAGCATACAAGTTATTTTAGTGATATTATTATCTTCCGCCGTGTTGGTATTAAAAATCATTGTTTCTTCCCCATTCTTTCATTGTATGCGTTGTCGTCTGTTCTGCAGGAACAGTGGTTCTAATGAAGATGGCGACATTGATCTCCCTTTAAGTCGACATGGTCGTCTTTGGTTTTCCTTGATCTACGATGCGGCTGTCGAACAACTTAACGTCACATTGGTAAAGGCCAAAGAGATACCAGGTAAATCAATAGTAGATAATGAATAAAAATGTATTCGGCAAAGTCGTGTTATCTGATAAATTGCCTTATTGTCCCGTCAGTTATAGGTCTTCGTGAAATGTTTGCAAACAACCGACCCAATACAATGGCATACATTAACGATATCTTACCAGTCCACCATTATTATTGAAAATTATTGACGGAGATGCAGATGAAAATTGATAGCTCTATTGAGATACGTCTATAGTTTACACTTGTTCGCCATAGACTCGTTGTGATGACCCCTCGTGTATCGGATCTGAGAAAAGAGATCAGACTCATATACACAGCTGAGAATTCGGGTGCATGAGACCGACAACGTCAACATGACAGAAATTAACCACATGAAACAAACATGCCAGATGTTTCGTGGTGAAGTTTCCCTCCGTATGTTCGACTCACAATTAACTGACTTGATAGTAGATACAAACAGTTAGATATCTCGTCATGGAGGATATCTGGTTCGAGACTATATAGATCTTGGCATCACGCTTGGAGGATTGTATATAATCCCGCATAGCTCCAGGTTGTATTAGGCGAGGTTGACCCTGTGGAAACCATCGAACTTATTATGAGCATGGTCCTCAAATGAACGACCACAATCAATGCTCCCTAGCATCATTGAAACCTGTTGACCTCTTTTGTCATTTTTATAGAAACACCCATTGCATCATGGTATATCTAGATAACGACTCAAAAAAAGCATATGGATTAAGAATACGGATCATACGGATTTGATAGTTTTGGAACATCATGATGTCTCGCCGGCATCACTGGAAACTGTTGACCGCTTCTCCTTTTAATACAGGAAACTAGCCTTTGTTTAGGTTTATATTGATTGTTGTTGTTCTTTTTTAAATTTGGTTCTACTGCTGTTATATGAAATAGGTCTCTTGAATGAACGACGGTTGAATAATAACTGAAGGACCAGACGCTTGTAATCTGCCAGTTTGAAAAACAAATATTGGTCAGTTCAAATTTTAGAGAAGGAAATTCGATATTTTCATTGTCTTGTAACAGAAAAGCGAAGAATATCCAGTCGTTTTCTGTAAAGCGTCATTAACTGACCTTTCTGTACCATATACTGGGAGTGAGGCGATGATGCCTTCAGAAAAAGGGTTTGTCACTTCTGGCCTACAAATCTGATCATGGTTCGCCGGAGTTTTAAAAGAAGAGAGTGTTAACAATGAATCTAGGGTTTAAGTGTGTAGGTTTTACTGTGAATACATGGCAGTATCGATCGATAATCACAATGCTTCAATAGAAGGACAGTAATGACAAGATTGTCGATCAGGAAGTACGCCAGGTGTCCGCGATTTCTCGTCAAATATGGTATTGATCTGTGACACATATTCCACTTACGCTTTCATATCTAATGATGTGATGAAATGGTCGGTTTAGACCTGCTTCACAATTCATTGTCGTGGCGTAATGGTTCATTGTTGACAATTGTAAAGTGTGTCAGAACTTTATTGTAAGCATTCTTCATAAGGCTTTCTTCAGTTCTACTGCACGAAAGGATATCATATCCTTGTTGGGATGTTTCTTTGTGTATAGAATTGCTCGAATTTCCCATTATCAATATCTGTGAGAAATTCGGCAACGCCATATACCAACAGCGTATAGCTATCCCATTTGGTACAAATCCTGCATCACAGTTGGCAGACCAAAATCTGTTCTCCTATGAATACGCCTATACACAGAAATTGTGAAAAGCTAACCATTCCAAAGCCCGTTCCTTTTCATTCACCAAACGCTATAGACGATCCCGTAGCAGTGGATCATCCCTATATTAGCGACGCTGTGAAGGATATATACCCCCTTCATCAGATTTGAAGGACACTACTGATAGCCCGGATGGAACATCATATGTGAGCCTATAGCTGTACAAGAATGATAAGTTGGAGCGATATGCAAGATGTGGGATAAAACTGACGACGTCTGGTGACTGAAAAGCAACGATATAACTCTACATGAAAGCTTCTCTCGGCACCTCACATTCAGACCCGAGAATACGGTGGATTCTCGGACGTAGGCTTAGTATCTCAGCCACGCTTTTATTTCAGCTGTTCGTGTGGAGATTATGAAGTATCCACACGGCCCCTAGCACCGGCTTTTATTTCATACACATTTGGAATTAGTGCTGTCATGTGAAACAAGTATTTCGATTATTGACACGGAAATTCCTTTTTGGACGACGGCTGAATATTGAATGTCGGACCTGACGCTTGCTATTTATTCTGTCTTATCTCTTAATCACGCACGCAGGTGGGAAGTGTTATTCTGCATTAATAGCATGAATCAAGTTATATCCGACCATACAGATTTTAAGGGCAAGCTGGACGATAAATTCACCATCTCATGAAAATTAAGTGAAAACTATTAATTTGACCGAGTCTTCAAAATTAGCTGCTGTAGCATCGTTTCTATATCTGATATTTGAAATGGCTGTAATATAAATAGACGATTCCATGGATTCCGAAATGTATTGGCTTGTTGGCTTTCAAGGCAAATCCATTAAAGACTAATGGAAAATCGAAATTTTAAGTCCTTCAGTTTTATATCGATCTATGACTTGACGTCAATGCAAACGTATATGACGTCCATAGATACTGTAAATACCTCATCAATCTAGAATCATGTTAAATGTTTGAAAAATACACATATTTAAAAGCTCTGCCTCTTTCATGATGTGGCTATAAAAGACGAACATAGTATCAGGTGTTTTATCATGTCGAATGCGTATGATTTGATAAGAATTGTAATTATAATTTTCATCATGTTTTGATTTCAGGTCGAAATAATGGGACTAATCCCAGAGATCCATTCGTCAAGTTGTTCCTTCTGCCGGATGAGAGGACATGTCGTATATCTAAAGTGCGCAAGAAAACTCTCACGCCCATATTCAACGAAACATTTGTCTTCCAAGTACGCTAATTTTTTTTTTTTTTCAAATATGATAGGGGAGTAAATATACGCAAAAAAACTACATGCCAAGCTTACACTTTTTAACACCTTCATTGTTTGGATTGTATATGTATTTCGCGGGCTCTAGTTCGGCTTTCCTGATTCAGTAGCGTTTTGAGAATCGGTGTCCGTTAGACAATTTCACTTCGTATCTCATAGTACTTATGATTGATTAATGCTATCATATTAACGTCTCAGAAGCATTGTCTACGGGATTTCTATTTGATTGGGCAGAAATTATTTAAACGGGTTTCAGTATGTATTTGGGATAAATAACTCCTGGAGTGTCCTCGACCTTTATACACAGTTAGTCACATCAATACCAATTACTGCACAGTCTTTTGAGACCGACTCGCTCTTTAAACGCGGTTAATGATCGCCTCAGTTAACTTCAACAATCAGGGTAATTACAAGGTGGGAATTCATTTGCTCTGTCTAAAACATTTGTGCAATCGCCGCTGCGCGCTTAATCTGTTTTGTAAAACCTTCGTGTGTATGGTTTTGGGGTCCCTCTGATCTGGAATTCAAGTGAACAGATATCACTGAAGTTTTATATAGGGAAACCAAAGTCTTTTTGAATAAAAAATATTTGTCATGGATCAGGAGCTGTCGAAAGCGTTTTACCAGCATTATTGTAAAGATGAGTGAAGGTTCTCAGTCATCCAGGTATTAACAATAACAAATCGAAGAACTGGTTCTCTGGATTTCGAATTTTTATATACTGGTGAGCGTCGCAACGTCAGTATATAAAAATTCGAAATCCAGAGAACCAGTTCTTCGATTTGTTATTATTATTGTAAAGAGATTAATTCCAAAAGTAGCTACTGTTCGCTAGAATCCTCTTGAATACTATTCCAGAAGCATATGCATATAGTCCCTCTAGTAACTGCTAGATTATGCGTGATTCTAGTAACTGCTAGATTATGCGTGATTCTATCTAGCTTCACAGATGACTTCGGTTTAGCATTGCAATCTATTGTTGCTACAGAACTGAGCAGTCATAAAACGCCTATGGATAGTGGCGTATTGGGTATCATTTATCGGATCAGATCACAAACGACGATAAAGGTCTAAAAGATATCACGAACCTCATTCAATAATTCATAATAATTAACCAGATATCAACAAAGAAGACTTTCCATTTCAGGTTCCACCCAATGAAATTCGAGACCGCACTCTCCGATTCTCTCTGTATGACGTGGACAAGCGCAAAGTTCGCCATTCCCTGGGTCACGTGTTCGTTCCATTAAAAGATTACGATTTAACCCGAGGAGATACAATGTGGAGAGACATGGAACCCACAGCACAGGTATTCGGTGTATATACTGATGGGAGTAGAGAGGATCCCATATAACTTGCTCATGCAAAATTCCCACTCGAGAACTCGAGAGAAGAAAAATATATCCCAACCGAGCCGCCGAGGCGAGTTATTCTTTTTCCCATATAAGTTAAATCATTATTTTAATCAGTATTTTATTAAAAATGTTAATGACACACCAAGTTGATGAACGTTGGTAGAGCGCATCATGCCTGCAACACGTGTCAAGCGAAGTGACTGGCCATCTACGTCCTGCGTCGCACGCGCTCATCCCACATACGTGTGTGGGATGACGTATCCCAGATGCTGTTACCGTACGAGTTTTACGCTATATTGTATGGGAATAAAAACCAGATATATGTTTTAGAGCAAAACATGCCCCTGTTTTCTCCAAGATACATATCAAATTTCTTTCTTTACATAACTACTCTACCATTATCATTCCAGCCATCAGTGAACATTGGTGATCTTCAATTCTCCCTGACGCATATGCCCAACTTCGAAAAGGTCAAGGTCACAGTGCTTCAAGCCAGGCAACTTCAGCCTGCAGAAAATGACATGGAAATAGGTACGCTCTAATACGGTCTCGGGGAAGAAATCAAACTTCACGATAAATGAAGCTAAATAAATAAATAAATAAATAAATAAAGTCATTTTGATCACATCAGATGTTTGGGCGAGACAATCGTGGGGGGGTGGGGGTTAGGCTTCTTGGACAGTTATTATCAGTACCGGTATATACCTGAAAGAAGTGACCAACGATGTCCCTAAATGTGAGATGGTAAAAGGTGGAAAAGATGTGGAACAGGGTACCCTGTAATACCCGTATTTTTTGGGCAGCCGAATATTATTGGCATGAACAAAATATGAAAATTGTGCGCTGATTCCCACTGCAATGTAGCTCCGGTGTTGCCTTCTTCTATACTACGTGAGACAAGGCTCCGGTGTCAAACCACTCAACAGATGTAGTTGTTGGGAAAGTTCCGAACGGGCAATATTTGCCGAACCCGTTGACCATAACCAATAAAATAATTGGATTCTATGTCCACTTACCTTTCATAAGACACCACCCGGACGAGTGGGGTAAAACTGTTCACATCGCCGTCATCTTGCATCAATCAGAACGCCGATTACGCGCCACAACAACACGCGACAACCACTACATGGGGTAAAACTGTCCACATCGCCGTCATCTTGCATCAATCAGAACGCCGATTACGCGTCACAACAACGCGCGGCAACCACTACATGCATAGCGGCGATGTGGACAGTTTTACCCCCTCGTCCGATTTTAGATGTCTTGCAAAGCCAGAAATGGACCGCCACTCATAAACAAGGTGTCTCATGAAAGATGGACATAGAATCGAATTATTTTATTGGTTATGGTCAACGGGTTCGGCAAATATTGCCCGCCCGGCACTTTCCCAACAACTACATCTGTTGAGTGGTTTGGCTCCGGGGGCCTTGTTCTCACGTAGTATAGAAGAAGGAGCTACCTGCAATGTTGCAATGACCGTCCTATTTGGGAAATTTGCCAAACACTTTCACAATTATCTCCACATAGTCTGTTCTTCATATTGCCCACCTGGTCCCCACATAGCATGCCCCACACGATCCCCACATGTTCCGTAATGTGTTCGTGTGTACGAGATACATGGAATACAAAGCTAACCTGTTGTTTAGGTGGATGCGATCATCCATGTAATACATTGCGAAGCATTGTGGAGTGGGGGCGAGGGCTGGGCGGGCAAAGAAAGCGCAGAAACATTCGGTCCCACTCAGAATGGGTACAGTTATCATTAGGCCTATTGCTCGAACAAGTCCCATGGCTTCCATCAGTCAAAGGTCGAGATTCGCTCCTGTGCAATATAATAAAAGATGCTCCAGTACGTATACCTGTATGTCTTCTTTGTAAAGTCCACTCATATCAAAACGCGCCACGTCTTCAGTGTTTATATATGCTTATCAATATCAGCCTAAACAAGTCCCGAATAGTCTTCCGTATTATGGAAGAGACTAACTGGCATGACTACCGTTTATCTAAGTCCAGTTTCCGTCAACTTGGAAATCTTATTTTGTCCACTGAATTATCAACTCGGAATGCAAGTTTTGTCATTTCCAACTATCAAATCTATTCACACTTAGGACCACTAATCTCTATTTCGAAAATTTAATTTATAAAATTATATATAATTGCGACATTTAGAACTACATTAGGAGCTGACAAATGAATAAAAACAATCATCAATTAACTCGGAGCAGTATATGTATAAAACCCAACGACAATAAAAATTCGGTAACAGTCTTCATAGTTTTGCCAATATATTTTTTTAACAAATCTTTTCAGGCTGGTATGTGAGAATTCAATTAATTCACGGAAGGAAGGTTTACAAGAGCAAGAGAACGGCGACACAGAGAGGAATCAGCGACTTGGAGTTTAACGAGTCTTTCTCATTCACTGTCCCTGGTAAACAGTTCGACTCGTGTAACATCACTGTATCATTGATGCTGACGGGTCAGAAGTATCGGCTGGGCCGTGATGAGGAGTATGGGCGGGTGACTGTCGGGCCGTTCATGTTCGCCCGGGGAGAGGAGCTTATCCACTGGCAGGAAATGTTAGGTCAACCACGTCACGCCGTCACCAAATGGCACTCACTCACACCCACTAATGGACACGATTGACGGTACCTGCGCCACTGTGTACCCCTTGACAACACTGTTGCGAACACTCTAGTCACTCTTCTTTGAGTACAACAGCCAAAAACTTCACCAGATTGTACATCAATATTAAATTGCAACCAATGCGACCAGAAGTGATCATATCAGAGCAATTATATACACTGCGAAAGAGAAATAAGTAACTTCAAATTGTCCCACGTTGGACATATCTGATCCTCTACACGAGTGCAGCTACTTGTACATTAAGAAAATATTTTGAAAATCGGTAGCAGCAGAAATACGAATCATCTAATTACGTAGGTTCTGCATTTCGTTGTGGAACTATCTAATAAAACTTTATCATTAATTAGGCTGCTAGAAAAAATATGGTCATATCTTCTTCTCTGTCAAATACAATGATTTTCAAAACATCAAGCGATTCCTTTTCGACAACCCCATAGCCATTTTTCAAATTAGACAGTTTCATCGGCCGCGAAGACAAGTCAAATCTTCTTTGACAAAATGGTCATGCCCTTAACTTAAGCAATACAGTTTATGCCAAATTATGCCGTGCATTCGATCATATTATCTTTGTCGACGACATGGACAATTTGACGAAATGAATTTGACTACACGCATCCTGACTACATTATATGAACTAATTTTGGGAGAGAGAGAGAGAGAGAGAGAGAGAGAGAGCCATTAGGAAGAGTTATTTCGAGAGAGAGAGAGAGAGAGAGAGAGCCATTAGGAAGAGTTATTTAGAGAGAGAGAGAGAGAGAGAGAGAGAGAGAGCCATTAGGAAGAGTTATTTCTCTCAAAGATGATCCAGATACGCAAACAATGGATACGATATACTGGGTATATTCTGAGACTAAGATATATAATTTTGTCCCATGTATATTACATACACTAAACCAAAGTATAAGTTATACTTTATAGGCATCCTAACTGTTCGCTGTGAGTGTTGAAGATGTATCGATGTTCAGAACTGGGACAACATTTTTTAGCGGATTTTTAGGATCGAAGAATACACTCTTAGTAAAGTTGCTGTTTCAGAAGCATCCCTGTACTCCATAATACATCCATATAACTGTCTTACAATCAGTTTAATACCTGTTGGCGAACTATTATATGTATGGTGACCGATATGAAGAGAATTGTACAGTTTCATATGAGGGAATCCAGATGTTGATAGAGCTTTTGAAACCTCACCCTTTTTGCTAAGAGTGTACTGGTATGTGGGGCAATTACATTCTTAATATTCCTGATTGTTGTCAAGGAGGCATAGTGGTGTCAGTGTATTACCAATGTCAGTAATCACTAATTGATTGCATTGTTGATGCTGATAAATAATTACCAACAGTAACACATTTTAAATCCTCATATCGGATCTTAAACTAAATCCCAACATTTCTTGCAAAATGTGAGGTTTGTATTTTCATTGAAAGGTTTCTCAACCGTGATGGAGAAAATATGAAGGAGTAATCAAATCATGAAAATTTTACTTCGAAACGACCTGGATATTTTGTGAATAATATTACACAGGAATAATAATATATAAATATTTATATACAATTATTTTATTAATGTCGTTTGTGCTAAGAATGTAAGAGAATGCCATATTTTGCTATGAAATTTCACAAAATCAGGCGATTGTTATACAGATAAAGAGCCGCATGTTGAAGTTGTTGCATTGAAGTGATTTTTGTTATAATTTTAATACTCATTGTTATCCAATAATAACAATGGAGTATTCACATCATTGATGATTATAGCCAAATGTCAGTGTATCGAATACAGTGAATTGAATGTGTGTACTGACAGTTCATCAAATTGAACTGTCATTACATATAACTCCCATATAGGAACGTATATAAATCTCCGCAATTTTGCAGGCCAATCGTCTTTTTCCTTCCGTCATAATCGAATTCATGCATACTCTAGGAGTAGGCACATTGTTTTGCTATGAACTCTATTAAAGCGTATTTTCTGATATAATAAAATCGCGTCGGAAATTGGAGAACTCCCTGCGTCTGGTCAAGAAAAATGAATAATCTTACTCATCTGCAACCAGACATTATATCGGACGAGTTAATAGGATCTACCCAATATTGACAGTATAAGATATATTGTAAGGTGTGGTTTAGGCTCTATTGGCAGTCTCATATTTATGTTCATAGATTGAGATAAATGGGATAAGGTTGTACATAATATATGTATAACCTGTTGGTTTGATGTGTATGCTGGAAACAATGTAATAACCTATATGTCTATAGTACTAGATCTGCTGTACGTAAATATCTATTCTTAAATTCGACACCCATTACAACATCTGAGACATGGTTGATGAGCTCGTGTCCATTTAACTTAGTGAGCTTCTTGAAATTAGGGCATACTCGGAACTGACATAAGGCATTCTAAACGGTGTGGCATGGTGCGCCGAGTTGGAACTCTTAAGAACTCCCTGACATCCATTTTCGAACTCACCAAATAAAGGATGGCATATGGCTTGCCATTTAGTAGCACGGAGGGAATGGCAGGGAATAGCATATGCCATTCCAATTGGAACTCCTATATCCATGCTGATCGGAACACTACACTGGGCATAGTGTATCCCATTTTGATAACCGCCATTCCTTTCAAGGAACTGATGCCCTAATTTCAAGAAGCTCCCTTAATAGTCTTAAAGGTACCCCTGTTTGTTATTCATTTATACCACACAGACTAGCAAGGGTACTTCCGATTTCTATGGTTCATGGGACAATCCTTTATAGCGAGAAGATTTATTTGATTAGAGAAACATCAATTATGCTCATTATACCTGATGAATGATCATACATATATATATATATATATATATATATCTATCTATCCCTGCCAGAGAGTTTATCCTTCTGGATGTCGAGTCCGCCATATACCTTTTTCTGTTGTAACAAAACTGGTGAACTCATTCTTACTGCGATATAGCTGGAGACTGGTTGGTAGAATACGTTGAAGCGTGGTGGACTAGAATGGTTTCTTGTTCTATATAAACCATACAATTGCCCATTGGGTGTCACAATTCCTATGTACTAGACTGGTTGTTGTCTTACCCGGCTTAACTGTGAATATTGAATATATGTTATACTGACTTATCATCGTATAACGTATAATATCAGTATACTGAGTTAAACAGGCAAGGGTATTATTGTCTGTGATCGCGGTGTAAATCATGTATTGTTCTCAATAAACCAAATGTTACAAATCTCGTGTTTGTTACAAGATTAGTTGGAAGCCATGACAGATGTACACGAGGCAGCACCCAAAAGGTGCAACAACCCCCCAGCCAGACAGTTTTAGTCAGTGTATATTGGTAAACAATGGATGGAAAATGCATATGTAAAAGCCTGAAAGATTTGGTTGAATGCGGATGCTTTAGCAGTGGCTTGTAAAAGATTAAAACATGATAAATGTGCATGTATTTTACCTTTAAACATGTGTCCAGGGTTAGCAGACAGTGGTGTACATGTAGGCCACACATAAAAGCAACTAGAGGTGTCGCTTTGACCCTTGAGTTACAGCTGGTTAGAAATGTGTTGTCATTGTATTTTGATCATCTGTATTACAGAAATACCCCTGTTTCCCCAGGTGATAGGACTTAGAGAGATATCCACGAGAAATATAAGCTCATGTGATGTGTCATGCTACAATAAAGGAACCTGTATAGGAAAAATGATTTTCGTTGGAGACATACCTCAAGGAACATGTATAGCGAATGTGGGAAGAATTGGGTGATTCGTTTTTTATTTATTTGTAAAACCTGAAATGGTGACAGGAAAATAAAAAATTGCAATTAGACCCTAGGCATTGTAATGATTTCATCAGACATTTTTTAAAGGGATGAATGACCATGAACAAATTTCTGGCCAAGAACTGTTCTTTATTTTGACAGTTGTCATAAGAATTCAATTCGAATGGATTTGTCCTTTACCACACAACAATGCTGTATATCACATTAGAAGTGTCTAGCTGTAGCAGTTCGGCTTCTGGAGCTTTAATATATGGATATTTTCTGTTATGTTGCCATGGAAATCATACAAATCATTGAAATGCATACAATTTAAACAGATATGGCCTTCAACACACAAATTCTGTATACAAAATTTGATGTTTGAGCTGCAACAGTTCTTGTTCCAGAGTGTTAATGTCATAATCTGGATATTTTTCATTTGGTTGCCATGGAAACCACAAAAAGCATCAAAATGTACCTAATTGTGCACTGAAAAACAACAATGTTGCATACCAAATTTGAGGTCTCCAGCTGCAACGGTTCGGCTTCTAGAGCGTCAACATAATTATATGGATATTTCCCATTCTGTTGCCATGGGAACCACAAAAAACATCAAAATGTACCCAATTTGAATAGGCTTGTGCTTTGCCACACAACAATGTTGCATACCAAATTTGAAATCTCCAGCTGCAATGGTCCGGCTTTTAGACGTCGTTACATGGATATTTTCCGTCTTGTTGTCATGGAAACCACAAAAACCATCAAAATGTATCTAATTTTAATAGGCTTGTGCTTTGCCACACATCAATGCTGTATACCAAATTTGAGGTCTCTAGATGGAACATTTCAGCTTCTAGAGCATTGACGTCGTCACATGGATATTTTCTGTCTTTTTGGCATGGAAACAGTTCAGCTTCTAGAGCGTTAACGTCGTTACATGGATATTTTCCGTCTTGTTGCCATGGAAACCTCAAAACATCGAAATCTATCCACTTTCAATAGGGTTGTGCTTTGCCACACGTCAATGCTGAATACCAAATTTGAGGTCTCTAGATGGAACAGTTCAGCTTCTAGAGCATTAACGTCGTTACATGGATATTTTCTGTCTGGTTGCCATGGAAACCACAAAAATCATCGAAATATATCCAATTTCAATAGGTTTGTGCTTTGCCACTCTTCAATGCTGTATACCAACTTTGAAGTCTCTATATGGAACGGCTCAGCTTCTAGAGCGTTAACGTCGTCACATGGATATTTTCTATCTTGTTGCCATGGAAACCACAGAAACCGTCGAAATGTATCCAATTTTAATAGGCTTGTGCTTTGCCACACATCATTGCTGTATACCAAATTCGAAGTCTCCAGATGGAACGGTTCCGCTTCTAGAGCGTTTAAGGTCGTTACATGGATATTTTCAGTCTTGTTGCCATGAAAACCACAAAAAAACATCGAAATGTATCCAATTTCAATAGGCTGGTGCGTTGCCACACATCAATGCTGTATAATCTCGATCGTCAACGGTTAGGCTTTTATCGCATTCACATTGTCATATGGAAATTTTCCGTGACGTTGCAATGAAAACCGCAATTTAAAACCAAACTTAATAGGCCCGTGGTTGACCACCCAACAATCCTGTATACCAAATTTGAAGTCTCTAGAAACAACGGTTTGGCTTCCAGACCGGTCATAAGAATTATTGACGAATTATTGGATATTTTCTGTCTTTTTGGCATGGAAACAGTTCAGCTTCTAGAGCGTTAACGTCGTTACATGGATAGTTTCCGTCTTGTTGCCATGGAAACCTCAAAACATCGAAATCTATCCACTTTCAATAGGGGTGTGCTTTGCCACACGTCAATGCTGAATACCAAATTTGAGGTCTCTAGATGGAACAGTTCAGCTTCTAGAGCATTAACGTCGTTACATGGATATTTTCTGTCTGGTTGCCATGGAAACCACAAAAATCATCGAAATATATCCAATTTCAATAGGTTTGTGCTTTGCCACTCTTCAATGCTGTATACCAACTTTGAAGTCTCTATATGGAACGGCTCAGCTTCTAGAGCGTTAACGTCGTCACATGGATATTTTCTATCTTGTTGCCATGGAAACCACAGAAACCGTCGAAATGTATCCAATTTTACTAGGCTTGTGCTTTGCCACACATCATTGCTGTATACCAAATTCGAAGTCTCTAGATGGAACGGTTCCGCTTCTAGAGCGTTTAAGGTCGTTACATGGATATTTTCAGTCTTGTTGCCATGAAAACCACCAAAAAACATTGAAATGTATCCAATTTCAATAGGCTGGTGCGTTGCCACACATCAATGCTGTATAACAAATTTGAAGTCTCTAGATGGAACGGTTCAGCTTCTAGAGCGTTAACGTCGAATTCGGACGGACGGATGGACAAGCTGAATCCAGTATACCCCCGATACTTCGTAACGGGGGTATAGATAGCCTTTATGCTTGTGTGCTTCAGATGGAAACTCATACACTTTGGATATCAGTTGGAGAGAAAATATGCCTATTGACATAAATACTTAGTTGCATAATAGCTGCCCAATATGATAATTATGGCTGGGGCAGATAACATTCACAGTGTTGTCATAGTACATATAACATACATGTACATGTGCATGTACAGGTTATGCCCTCAAAAATATATTAAAGCATAGCTTCATTGGCGTAGTAATTTCCCGAGTACGTTAAATGCTGGTAAACATCCAATGAGCTTGTGGTTGTGCACCCAACAATCCTGTACACCAAATTTGATGTCTTTAGCTGGAACGGTTTGGCTTATATCATGTTCACATCGTCAAACAGACATTTTCTGTGAAGCTGCCATGGAAACCACAAAAACCATCAAAATGTACCCAAATTTGATAGGCTTGTGGCTGACTACCCAACAATAGTACACAGCAAATATGAAATCTCGATCGTCAACGGTTAGGCTTTTATCGCATTCACATTGTCATATGGAAATTTTCCGTGACGTTGCAATGAAAACCGCAATTTAAAACCAAACTTAATAGGCCCGTGGTTGACCACCCAACAATCCTGTATACCAAATTTGAAGTCTCTAGAAGCAACGGTTTGGCTTCCAGACCGGTCATAAGAATTATTGACGAATTTTCCGTGATGTTGCCATGGAAACGGCAAAATTCATTACAAAGTACTCTAAATTTAGTGGGCTTGTGGATGACCACCCAACAATCCTGTATACCAAATTTGAAGTCTCTAGAAGCAATGGTTTGGATTCTAGACCGGCCACAAGAATTGTTGACGACTGACGACCGGACGTAAATGCCGATTACAAGACCCCGCAGCCTAATAGGCTGAGGGGTAAAAACGAGATACTAGTTTGATACGAATTTCTCGGTCTGGTATATGTATGAACACCACTTATGAAAATAATTTGGACCATTTGGAATACAAGTTTACAACAAATTCATTACAACCGAATATATGAGAACACAATAATTTGATAATAAAAATAAAGCAGATAATCAATTATCAAAAAATCAGTTAACAGTGGATTTTTTATTTTATTTTAATGTGTTACTCGAATATTGGCTCTTAACATTCACGTCCATGAAAGAAAGTCGTCCTCGTCATTATAGAGAGGAAACATAAAATAAGTACGTAACATCCAGTATTGTTTGGAACCTCAAATTTCAATATATTGTTCAAAGAACGTCGTAATAATTTAATGTCATTGAACCTCACTCAAGCCGCGGTGAACGCCATACAGACGAACAGTGGGCACTACTTGTGCAATGGATTGGATTGGCGAGCTGTTCCCGACTGAACTCGGTGACTCATTCGGTAGAGCAGTGGAACGGTATCCCCTAGGTCTTGAGTTCGATTCTCACCCGAGCCAGTATTTTCTGGCAGGCTGTTTCACAATGTAAGAATATAATTATATTATAATTTATACCTGAAGATGATTGCAATTATTAGTCGAACATTGCATCTTCGAATTTATATCCACAATTCACTTGTTATCGTGGCAATATTCCGCGTACTTGTGAAATGGACTGAATTAGCGAGCTGTTTCCGACTGGACTCGGTGTAGAGCAGTGGGACGGTATCCCCTATGTCGTGAGTTCGATTCTAACCGGAACCAGTATTTTCTGACAGGGTGTTTCACAATGTAGGAGTATAATTTTATTATAATTTATCCCTGAAGATGACAGCAGTTGGTATGCACTCTGTCTGCACTATCAAATCAGGGAGTCAAGGGAACACAGACATTCGCGTCATTCATGTGCATGCTGTTATAAATTACCGTTATTTCACAGTAAATGTATGTTGGAGTTTACAGTACATTCAATCGTAAACACATTAATCCGTAAATCGAACTGTGATATTTCAGTTGACATCAACTGCAATGGGTGAACTGCGCACACACGTAACATAAAATTCTTGTTTTCTCTGAAAGGAGGTTGATATCTTTGCACACGAAACGCTCAGTTGCAGGAAACATCCGACACCTGCTTTGTACGATACAACATTCAGAGCATTATTAGAACACGCGCTGGGACGCACGCAGTGGCTAACTTTAATTTTCAGTCTACAGTACGGAATGGTTTTGGTTTTGTCCATCTTCACATTTCAAGCTAAATACAACACTAACGTTCCGTCATTTAGTGCTCGACTTGCATATGCGAAGATGGATTTTATCTGACTTGGAGTTTACGTTGTATCCTTCTTTTCGTGTAATAATTGCACAGATTCGTTCGTGATTATTTACGAAGCTTGTGGTGATCGCATTTGTAAACACGAAGAGCAATGGCCATTTCGGCCTTCCAGTGACCTACGTTGCCGCGGAACCCATAATTGTAGACAATGGTGCCACGTAATTGTATTGTTTAAAGAATGTTAAACCAACGGTAATTGTAAATTAAAGGGCTACCCAAATTTTACAGTTGAATGCCTGTCAATAAACGGTAATTATAAAATACGGTGCAACATTTTACAGTTCAATGCCTGTTAAAAAACGGTAATTGTAAAATACGGTGCAACGTAATTTTACAGTTGAATGTACTGGCACCTTTTCTGCCAGTACATTTAACTGTGAATTTACGGTGTGATTTATAACAGTGCAGTAGGCGAAGCCAGACTCGATCAATAACAGGAAAACAATAAAGTGTTGTCCTCCACAACAAGCACACAATAGTCGCCTCAGAAATCCATGAAGAGAGAGGCTACTCCAATCACCCGAGGAAAAACGAAGGCAATCGCCAGGATTCGTATAGAATATAACCGATAACGCAAAATAGTCCGTCCCATCAAAAAGTACCACTTCGAACTTTAGTTCAGGTGCACTGGTTGGCCGTATGGACACAGTCAAAGCCAGCTCTGTTGTTCTTGAATCACTCCGCTGGCGGGCATTCCAGATGTTTCAAGAAACACTGCTGCATGCAGATGCAGAGAAGGTATAGCATTATGACTGTTCCAATTGTAGATATAATGTAGCGTCTATATTGCTTGTCTAAGACATGCTAATGAGAAGAGAGGGTAAAGTTCCAGATGTAAGGATGGTATGCCCCTCAAAAAAGGTAACTAAATTCATATAAATTACAAACTTTATGCTGAAACAGAAGCTACAAGATGAATAGTCTAGCACAGGAAACTATAATGTTAAATTGTTGGTAAAAATACATTTTCTCGTAATTTTTACCTTTGGTGATGGATGTTACCTCCTCATTAGAAAGGGACCAAGGGACTTCAATAAACGCCCGTACACTTGGAAATACATTGGTCCAGGTTTCAAGATTGTTTAATGGCCTTGGTTCCAGTTGATAGCTAACAATTCAAAGAAAGGCCTAAGATTTTGTGCTTACAAGAATTTAGCGTTTACATATTAGATTCAATAAAAAAACCCTAAAAGGTGCTTAACTTGAACCTTGAAACAAGAGCCGGAAGCTCACATATCCCACACTAAAATTGACTGGTCGAACAACAAAAAATTCCTTGAAATAGATTTCAGGAGGGAAAATTGTTCGTCATTGAGGAAATATGTGAAAAGAGTGATGGAAGTAAATCTTTGTTCTTGAGTTAATAAACAGATACAATAAAGTTCATAAAGGATCCCTCTCTCAGTTAAATTAGTAAATGCATAGCTTTCATTTCACAACTCCACATGACAAATGCCATATACATGTAGGGGAGACAACTCTGAATGGTCCAACCTAACAAGATAGTAAAACTGGATTCAGTTTTGGGGTACTGCGAACTTAACCTTTGACCTATTGACCTCCAAATGAATAGGGTTCCTCTTTGCCCCCTGATTAAGGTATACACAATGTCTGGTACCAATTACAACACATATAAGGGAAGTGGGAAGAGGTGCCGATATACTGACAGAGCCACATGACTTCACAGTATAGTCTTCTGGTTAACCTATTCTAAAGCACATATACCAATAATCTAACGATTCGTTATATGTGTTGTATCTCAGGTACGCTTTTATTGTACCTGCTCATGTGGCAACTTGGATGACACAACCACACGGCCCCTAGCACCGTCATAAGCGATATTAGATACAAATCTAGAGAGCTATGATGAAAATGCTCTGACAACTCATATATTGGTAACTGGTGAGCTGTGTCGCTGTGACAACTCATACACTGGGGATTGGTGAGCTGTATCGTCGTCAGATGAAAATAACGCCATTTAACACAAAAGACTAGTCTGTAAGACCCGATGTCGATCCGGCATCAACTTCCCACAATGCCAACATATATCAAATAGCAAAAGGTCTGTACAAGGGGCGGGCCTCGAGGACGAAACGTCCATCAGCAGAATCTCGCCATATACAAGTAAAAATTACAACACATATAAGGGAAGTGGGAAGAGGTGCCGACATACTGACAGAGCCACATGACTTCACAGTATAGTCCTCTGAACGATTCGTGGTATGTGTTGTATCTCAGGTACGCTTTTATTGTATCTGTTCATGCGGCTACTTGGATGACATGACCAACCCATACCTTGGTACTGGAGATATCGCGCGGACAACACATGGATGGTTAAACGGACAGAACTCACCATCATATTATACGAACTTGTCTTCGACGGGCATATACAAATGCTACTTTTAATGATTTCCTGATTCAAGCGTCAAGTGCAGTGACCTTGACCTAAATTTTGGTACATGACACATCGTCTCCCCTTAATGTATATACGGACATAAGAAATCATGATGTTTAACAATTTTACATAACCATGCAGAATGTGATGATTTGATATCGGAAAATCAAACCGGGCTCAGGAAGCAACATATTGACCATGTATTCCTCTTTAAGTCCACAGTAGATTTATGTTTCTCACAGTACAAAAAGTTATATTGTGTATTCGTCGATTTTGAGAAGGCATTCGACTTCAACATCCCATGAATGATATCCCTTGTAAATACAGCTGGAGAATACAGTGAGAAAGGAAACCAACAAACTATGCTATATACACAATTACAAAAACACAAGACAATTGAATGTGTGAAATAGGTCATATTATACACTGAGGTACAGAGGTGTAGATGACATAATTTTGTTCAGATCAGGGCAAGATTTGCCGATATGTAGGGATTCTTTAGTTATCTTTATTTGCGAGTCGAATTTTGCATAATATTATATCTGGCATGGTCAGGATTATGTCCTTGTACAAACAGTGATCACTAAAGCCCGGCGCACACGAGAGCTATCAGCTGAGCTGACGGCCTCAATTGCCTGTCAGCTAAGGGGCTAGCTCTTGTGTGGGGGCGGTTTTTGGTGAGTTTTTGGCCTCGCGAGGCCGGGGGAAAAATATCAAACTTGTTTGATAATTTCGCCTCGCGAGGCCAAATCCTCAGCGTGTGCGGCGAACGCAAGTCAACAGCTCAGCAGTTTTATTGGACCGGCCAATGAATCGCATGTTATTTTCACGCGATTCATACGCACGACTCTTCAAAATGGTCTTGAAAAAGATGTTATGAGGAAACTGAAATCAATTTCGTGAAACTTTTGCTCGCCGTGTGCGCTGAAACCACACGAGAGCTAGCCCCTGAGCTGACAGGCAATTGAGGCCGTTAGCTCAGCTGACATCTCTCGTGTGCGCCGGGCTTCTGATATTTAATGGAGGTTAAATTATGTTCTAACATCCTCTCATGTACATGCCTACTCGTTTTTCCTATGTAGGTAGATTGACAACCTCCACAATATATTTTGCATATAACATTTGTTCTAAGGTCCTCATCTTCTCTATCTTTGTAATTAAAGCAAGACCCTATAGTACATGGTGTTTAGTTCCTCTCAGGGTCAAATATTGGAAGTCGTGTTGGGAAAGGGTTAATGAGTTTGTTAAGATGAGGTCTCACAAGTTTGTCAATGAACCACATGGGAAAGCTATCTTTGTATAGTATGTGCTTGATGTGGCACAATTCCTCGGAGAAAAGTTTGTAATTGTTGCATATTTTCCAGGCCCGATTAATAAGCGATTTCGCCAAGTTCTGTTTGTGTGTAAGCGGCACTGAGTTTGTCCATTTTGTGTACAGCCCAGTATTTGTTGGTTTCTATATATGGTAGTATTTATGTCACTTACAGTTTCGAACGCTAAGAACGAAGAAAACCGTGGCCGATGACCACGGGGAAAGACGGGGTTGTGGATTACAGAAATCAGTCAGGGAAGCCATTGCCACTTCTTTATGCTTCCGAACAGCAGCACGATGAAACAACTGGTCCTTTCATCTGTTCGTCGATGGTATATTGCCCAATGCAGTGTGTTCTGTCCTCTGCGAACACCAATGGCCTATCACATGGTCATTAAATTTTGTCATTCAGCTTAAGCCAGTCTGGGCTAAACTTAGTCTCTCGAAGCATCCTTGTTTATTCCTTGATCTTTTGGTAGGTATAAAAAGCAATACATGTAAATATGGTTCAAGTAGAATTCCTTTATTGCATTACCCTTACAAACCTCAGGTGTACACCTAAACTTACGTGTAGATTAGGTGTACTTTAGGTGTAGTTGTGGTGCATGAGGTACACTTAAACTAATTTACATATTTGGATACCCTCAACTACACCTAATTCAGGCTTGTAGGTGGCTCACAGTGAAGATATAGGAGGAAATTTGCCAAAATATAGGAGAAATATAGGATTTTTTAAATAAAATGTAGGAAAATATAGGAAATAAAGGAGTGTAGGACTTGTCACTACTACAATGTATGTTCGAAACTTTGTAGTTTCAGGTGATCAATCAAGTTAGTTCCACTGAATGTGGTCATACTGGTGGTGATTGAGGATACCTGTTTTGCTGCTTGGTTGAACAAAGAGAGACTGAAATGTGTTCATACTTGCCGAGCGCAGAATTACATTCTGAAATGTATTTCCTCATGACAGATTGATTCTTTTCAGAGCATTGGTCATGTTGGTGAAAGCTTTCATGAGAAAAAGTCAAAATATAGGAAATATAGGAGGTTTTGAGTAAAATATAGGAAAATATAGGAATGACTCAAAAATATAGGAAATATAGGAGGCACTTGCAGGCCTGCTAATTTACTAGGTGTAACTTAGGTGTACACCTACAGGCAGATTATATGTACACCTAGACTACTCCTAAACTACACCTAAAAGCAGTAAGGGAAGACACACAGTCTCACATCAAGGCAGACATTCACATTGTGTCAACTTTCCAGAATGTGAATGGACTGGAGAGTTTTGGAATTTTGAATAGATAACCTATAAATATCAAAATATTTCATCAAATCGAAAATGTGCCCTACTTATATAGGGGTGCCACACCTAGACCTTTTGTCTGCTGTAGCCATATTCTACATAACTGTATACTTAACAGTTGATGTTGATAAAAAAAGTAGGACAAATGTTCAAAAAGTAGGAAAAGTAGGACAAAGTAGGACAATATATCAAAAAGTAGGAAAAGTAGGACAACTGGGAGGCATGCTTCAGCAAAGGGTATGGTTGCAACGGAGTTACCTTGATACTGCGGGTCGTTTGCACCATAGCCCTACAAAACATTGTGGCCATAATAAACTATCCATATATAACACTCGGCCATGATGTTACCGACACATTTAGAAGTAAAATAGCTCCCAGTTACCTTAATACTGAGGGCCGTTTGTTCCACTGTTCTACAAAAAAAAAAAAAAAAAAAAAAAAAACAACGATGGCCCAATTTGAGGCAGTAGAGGACGTTTATTCCTGGAGGAATTTATGTTCTTTTAACTTTCAGTGTTTTTTTGGTCAGGTTAAGAGAAGATGATCCATGGAAGAAAATGGGGGGTCACCATACTCCTTACAAAAATATGGGTACGGCTTTTAGCGATGGACACACCGGTTCTCGTCAGATCACCGAAGTTAAGCAGAAGTTATCTTCCAAACGCCTCGTCAGATTCCGCCATATGCGTATCGCATATGCATTCCTTGTGACAAAACGTCCATTGGTATTGCGTTCCAGCAAGATGCGCCTGAAGATGGCACCACTGGGTTTTGTTCCAACCCTTCTGTGGATGTCCGTTCGTGTCCTTACATTGCCCGTTCAAATTCTTCGCAAGCGATAACTTCCAAACGCTTTGTCCGATTCCTCCGAAATTTGGCATATGCATTCCTTGCGACAAGGCGTCGATTAGTATTGCGTTCCAGCATGATCTGCCTAAAGGTGGCGCCACTGGGTTTTGTTCCAACCTTCTATGGATGTCCGTTCGTGTCCGTGGGAATTCTCGCAAGCAATAACGTTACCTGGTGGCAGAATCCGAAATTTGTTTTCGGGCAATATAACTTAAGAACTTTTCATCGCATTCTTCTCAAATTCGGTATTCGTATGCCATAAAATGTTGCTTGGGGTTGTGTTTCGCCCATTTGCGCCCACAGGTGGCGCCAAGTGGTGGCAAAGTCTAAATTTGGCTTCCGGGCTATAACTTGAAGACCCTTTTTCGCATTCTTCTCAAAATTCGTATGCAGATACCATGCCATCGCTTGGGATTGCGTTTCGTCACTTGCACCTACAGGTGGTGGCGCAGTCTAAATTTGCTTTCCCGGCATTAACTTGAGGATCCCTTATCGGATTCTTGTCAAATTTGGTTTGCAAATAACATGCCATGATATTTCGCTTGGGGTTGCATCTCGCCCAGTTGCGCCTAAGGTGGCACCGCCTGACGGCAAAATCTAAATTTGGTGATTACGGAGTTATCGTATATAAGCATGCTTGCAAACATACATGTATATAACAATTAATTCCCACAACTCTCATACCGTCTCTCCTTATGCATGGCAAGTAGCAGATGCCTTCCTCATGTATATCTCCGACATCGTTCTCAAAACTCTCACTGCCATTTCGGCGGGGGACCTGGTATCCTCTGACTGCTTTTTTTTTTTAATCCTATCAGTCATCCTTCGATTTCCTTAAAATCGTCTCGTTTTAATCAATTCGATTTTATGTACAAACGCATAGTTCCAACGACAAGACTTTCTGAAAGCCCTAGCTTTTACGATCGCATGATCCTTTGTAATCACTTCGTGTAATGGTTTCCCTGTGAGATATCCTCCACAATTAACTACAACAGGTATGCCTATAAGGTTTCCAGCATAAATAATGGACAGTGAAGTACTACAACCGTCTTCTTAATCATACTCTAAACTATTTCTGCCAGGAAAGAAATTGAATCAGCCATATTTTTTTCCTCTCATCATATATCAGTTCACACATCCTCCAGTACACCGTATGTGGCTTTATGTTCCTCTTCCTCTTCATTGAATTACAAGGAATGTATACCTGGTGAAGACATAGCGAAGACATACTTCACCAGGCAATATGCTATTCATCAATATCAAACAAGAACCCGCAACATCAATCTCTACAGACCATTTCACTATTCCAACTTATCTTATTACACTCTCAAGTGCTCAGGTCCTCGGGAATGAAACAAACTTCCCTCTTACTTAAAAACAATTGATTCCTCGTCACTCTTCAAGTCAAAGGTTAAATCCTATCTTCTTGAAAAATGTAGTCAATTTTGATGATCCTTCGTATTAAGCTGTGTACACATCGCATCGTTTTTTGGCTCAACTCACCTATTACATTCGCTCAACCTAATTAGTTAAATATCTAGGGATAGAACAAGCCCATCTGGGCTTTATTCCCGCCATCCACATTTCTACAACTGTCAATCTCATGTTATCATATAAATAATATATATAATTTTTTTCTTTCCCTTATATGATTGACACTGAATATGTATTTCTCCATGGATATTTGGTGAATAAAATCTAATCTAATCTAATCTAGCGAAAACACCAGCAGAATCTGAGCTAACGAATTGAAATTAGACATACGAGTTCAGGAACATGAGAAGATTGGATTCATTATTGTGTGAACTATACGGTTGCTTGTTCAATGTTGGGACTCATCTTCATCGTCGTACTAATACTGCTGACTCAAGATTGAAGCAACTATTGCCAGATTGACCGATTTACAGTAGGAATATAATATCAGCGATGAATGTTTAGTATAGACTGTATCAACTGACACAGCTCCCTGTATTTACCGAACAAAGCTATATCATTCTAAATCCGCTGTGACGTCAAACTGCTATCTGCAAATTTATATAATACTCGAAGAATCCAGTATTACTAAAAAATATGTAGATTGGCGTAGTGGAATATAACGTCAGTCTGGCGGAATTGATTTTAATACGACCATATCTGTTCCACACTCGTTTTGAGCTATTTCACAGTTTCTCATCGAAATACAAGCGTCTAGTCCGTCATTCATTATTCAGCCGTCGCCCATTAAAGAATTTCCGCGTCCAAAATTCAAAGACCTAATCATATAACAGCATTAGCGCCAACTTCAAAAATAAATCTTAGTAATCATAAAAATAGGCTGGTTTCCTGCAAGACAGAAGCGGTCAACAGTTTTCGATGGTGCCAGAAAGACATGCATCATGCTGTTCCAAAAATATCAAATCCGTATCGCTGATCGGTATTCTTAATCCATATGATGTTCACGCTTTGATTCAGACTGTTCATATGAACACCATCAGGATCTTGAAATACATGGGTTCATACGGCCCCTAGCCCCGAGTTGAGCGGAATTAGACACGGACCGTAACGCCATAGATCTTGCACGCTACATTCGTATTTTGTTATCAGCATGCGATATCGCCAGATTTGAGAAACTTGGAGTGGAGGCGAATTGATATACAGACAGATAGTTCTACTCATAATACTTACGACTCAGAAATTAGTAGATATTGTGACTCGCTGTGAGAAGTATGCCGACTTCTTATAATGGTTTTATTTTTAGAGGTCTCCCAAGAAATAACGACGCAACATGTCTGTCTGAAGATTATATAAATTGTATGGCCGATGAAGTACTACACTGGAATCTTCTTCGTTCTGCTCCAAGCTACACAGTCAGAACAATGCTGATAGACCATCGCCTTTTAATGGCAATAATACGGAGTCAAATAAATTCGTTCGAGAACGAACCGCCTTAATTGTTAAACATACTCGTATGCAATTTTGAAACATAGAACATTCTTGATGGAACTGTGCTCCTGATATCTGTAAATTAATTCGATGAAGAACCAAGTGCGAGATTAGTGTCAACATGAGTTAATAGGAGAGTAGTCTCAACCCAACTAAGTAGGAGCTTAGTCTCAACACAACTAAATATCAAGCACACATTACATCAAGAACTGGCTTTGGCTTAACTAAGAACAATTCGCCCTGACGCCCTATTTTTCAACGCCGTTATACATCGATTTTCCATTGATATCTTCTTCTTGGTAGTATAATTATCAGAGTTAAGGCAAAGGTTTGATGCCACAGCAAGCTTTGTTCAATATTAAGGTTAAAGAGGATTGTGTCTTTTGTCATTTGAAGCAATCAATAGCAAACTCACGGCTAAGAAAAAGATCAAATCATTAATGCAATCACCTATTTTTGTCGTAATCTGTGGTCAGCAAATAGTTTAACCCGAGAAGACGATCTAAGTATAAGTCTCCAAGGACGCCAAGCACCAGATCTTTCAGGAGGAATTTTCAGCCCATATATTAAACAAGGCATATATGTTGTTATCTGTTGCAGTTAGTTTGTAAAGACAAAAATAGATTTACCAATACAGTTACAAATCGGATCGTCGCTATATAGCTGAAATATTGAACGCGATGTTAAATCTTAATTCTCTCTCTCTCTCTCTCTCTCTACTATGGGGGTGTGTACGGTTGTAATACCGTGAGTATGTAGTCATCATATGGTATCTTTTAACAACAACAACAACAACAACAACAGGCGAGAAGGCATATTGATAAGAACATGCTGAAGATTTATGTAATTTACTGTCATCAATACACAAATCGTGTACCTGTGTGATCGTTTCCATTTTTCTCTACATTGTATCTCCTGCCTATTGTATTTTATCTATCAGTCGAGTAAGTGACGTTACAGATCACCCGACAAAGCTTCGCCTATAGACTCGGTCAAATTAACAAATTTCACTTAATTTATCATATGACATGGCTCGATAATTTTCTTAAGGCAGATTCACTGACTGTTTACTATTGATTTACGGTCCTATGAACAAACCTGGTATATCTTTGGCCTTTACCATTGAGTCTTTACTATATACGAGGGGAATATAAATTCAGATCTACTGTCTAAAGTGGCAGAAGTTACAGCACTACAGGGGATATGGTACAATCATTAATAGTTCATATAGAATAAGATGAGACATGTTTGGAGATATGTTCTGGATTCTCTGCAGGAGATATTTTCTGAATTTGTGGTCGCATACATACATGTACTTTGGCTTTTGGGACAGTTGAAACCTGTTCTGTAAGTTGAAAGGCAATTTGTACATTTTATGATTTTGGTATTGTTCAGATGATGATATCATTGCTGTCATGGCTCCAGCTTGTCTTTTAATCTCAAATTGGTCCATGTTCAAGTTCCCTCAGGGACCAGGGAGGACGTTTTGGTAATCAGAGGACTAAATTTCATGAACAGAATGTAACTGTTGTTCACTATATGTGAATACTTGGTAATGCTATTCTGAGTTTAATTGATGGTTGCTTGCTGAAAAACATAACAGATCATGTGATTGGTTGCATAGGTCATCATTGCATAATCAGAACTCGACACCATTCTGTATACTTAGCAAATAATTGCAGTGTACATTTGAGATTAGAATGGGAGTTGCTAAACTCCCTCTCCGGTGCATCTGATGATTAACGTTGTATTCCTAATATCGACATTAATGAAGTTAACTTACCTTAAGAGAATGGGGGTTTTCCAGAAAAATATGTAGTGTTCTATAGCTAGGAGAATCACCTTTGACTTTGCATAGACAAATTACAATATGACAGTCCTGAGATCAAATTCTTTAGTCGTGAAAGGCATGAAATGACATCTTGGCCACATGACATTACGCTGGGGTTAGGCAACGAACTAGTTCTTTACATTGGTAATGTTGTATTATTGTGTCCCACCACGAAGTGAGAGGGGAACAATGGAAATTCTACTTTCCAATGTTCCATCCTTCTGTCCATCCCAGCCATGTTGTGAACACGATATCTTGAGAACAATTCAACCAATTGACTTCAAACTTGTGGACAACAGGGAGATGGTGGTTGGTATTGATTTTCACCAAGCTGTGTAATCGAAGATGGCTGCCATGAGCTTGAATTTCTGGCATACACATGTACGCATGTTATAATACAGGAGGGGGGTGAATCCGAATACACATGTAGTATCTCAAGAGGCATGTGATATATCCTCCTGAACACTATTTGTACAACTCTACACTCTTTAGCTTTGAACAGTTATTGCTGCCTCATACATGTATCGACCTTTTATGGAAACTTCACAAAAGAGCCTTAATTGTCAAAAGAATTTTAGTAGTGACGGTAAGATGCCCTTTCAGACTGGATTTCCAGTATTTTGCGACTTATAATGACGAGCTTTCATTGAACCCACCCACTGCCCTCAGGGGTATGTCCCCACTCAGGGGATCTGAGCCGACCCTCATATGTTCTATATCTATAGGTTAGCCAGGTGTTTGAACGGACATGAATATCCCTACCACGTGACACAAATCAGAACCAACCAGGCAGGAACACCCAAAAGAGCCGCAGTGATTAAATAAAATAGGGAGATTGTGTGCCCTTTCTATACTACTCATCGCGCACTACTCATCGCACATGCGCAGTCGACCCATTCTACTGTAGGGTGCAAGCCTGGCCCATGGAATCTCAGGTAGTGAAAACCCCAGGTCTATCGCCCCACCCTATCCCGCGCCACACCTATGCGACCCGCTGAGCCCTTTCTATACTACTCATCACGCATGCGCAGTCGACCCATTCTACTGTAGGGTGACCAAGGGATCTCATGGAGTAGGAGGAGGAAGAGTCGGACACGCCACGGATTAAGAAGTGAAACCCACATGTCTCTTGCCTCCGTGGCCGGCTTCTTTAATGGTATGAGTAAGCGGAGTAGGAGGAGGAGTATGAGGAGGAGTAGGACACGTCACGGATTATACTAGGGAGATATAGTAGGCTCCATGCCTTTTACCAGTGTGATATTAACCCTATCTGACCTGGGCTTTTCGAGACCTGTCCAAGCCTTCTTATTTATTTTTTTTACTTGAGCTAGGGGGCTGAAACTTACCAAACTATACCCTTGAGTCAAGCTCTACCAGAAAATGTAAAAAATTCAAGATGGTCACTTTGATGACGTCACAGTGACGTCATTTTCAAAAAAGGCAAGTTTTTTGTCCATTTTTTTTATTTTTAATTTATGTAATTTCTCCGCAAAAACTGCTCGATAAATTAGTAAATATAGTAATCTGATGTTAAAGGAAATAGTTTGTGTCCAATTTCCCCCGCTGAAAAGCAGAAATTGTGAAGACAAATGACGAAAACATCATTTTTCTGGGACTGCACGTGAACGTCATCTTGAATTTACACATGGTCCACTGCTCTGGATTATGCAAATAGGCTCAAAATGACCCCAATATGGTAAACTAAAAGGTCACGAAGTGTCAGCTCTCAATTTTTTTGTCGTCCTGGAGATAACGCCGGTATTTTGGTAGGGTTTTCGGGCCTGGTAGGGTTAAAATGCTGTTCGGTCGCATTGTAAATCAAAGACGGCCATGATAATCACTCCAAGCAAATTTTCAGATAACATGACTTGGTAATTTCCTTAATGCAGAGTCGGATTAACGCATTGCTTACTATTTTGTTGTCGGTCATATGCACAAACCTAGTATCTAATTGACCATAAAACCCCAAAGACCAATATACTGATTACATATTTCTAAAACATAATAAGAACCAAAAGTGATCCCTGTGATGATGTGTATCCCAGCCACGCTTTTATTGTAGCTGTTCATGTTGACATTTCCGATTGTGTTAACACATGGCCCCTATCGCCGGCTTGAGCGGTATTAGATACAAATATTTCAGAGCGATCTAATAGCCCAATCAAGCCACCTGTTCGAAAATGATGAACTCTGAGACCGTCAGATAGAAAAAAAAGTTCCTCTTCAGAACAAATACCTGTGAAGCCCGACGCCGATCCAGCGCTTCATTTTCCACCTTGTTTACAAAACTACAATCACAATGATTTGTACAGAGGGCAAGCGTTAGGGACGAAACGTTCACCAGCAGAATCTCACGATACACAGGAAAGAATTAAACGCAATTAAACGCAAGTCCCACTGGTCCTATACACCAATACATCATCAATGTATGCAACACAATGCTCCAATCCGGTTATGACCTGATTAATTAATTGTTGAATCTGAACGGAGCATTTTTCATCCCAAAAGGCATGACCTTGCACTGCATTCGGCGTTACAAACGCAGATATTTCTTCAACCCTGTATCCTCTTTGGAGGCAGTGTGAAATTAGCAATAGCCGCAGGTATCATGGAACAATAAGGACATTATGTTTTCACAGCGGGGATGTATTTGGACAAAAATTCCTTTGATTTAACGTGCGTTCAGCAATATGTCAACTATATAGCGACAAACAATATCAAATGATATCAAAGAACATTACCAATCTATCAAAAATATAACAATGAATCTTATCTGATAACAAAATTCCATCACAATTTAATCTTTGCCAAACAATCTCTTATGAGACCTTCCTGACATGCTTGCGCTGCCCCCTGAATGCAAACACTATCTCCATATACTTAGCAAAGGGGACCGCAAACTCTATTTCAAAGCTCTTTCATATTTTCCAGAATCCTACTGTTCATAGACTCAGGAACTGACATGTAGTACCATTTATTATCCTTATTGGGAACAATCAGCATGGATAGCGAGCGTTACTCAATAAAACAAACATCCCTTATCGCCTGTAATAGTATCTGAAACGGCGAAAGGATCTGGAATCTCCAAAATTGAGTTAATTTCGTTCGCTTATTCCACGGTAGTTTCACAAATGAATTTTGCTCCTTTCATTCTTTTAGTTCAAATCGTGCCTTCACTGCTGCTGGCACAGTGATCACGCGACTTTATACATGCAGTGGCTCGTATCGTACTTACATAACGAGCTCATTTAAAATGATCTATACGGTCCTGTTGATATTGAAATGCAGATGTAACTTATTTTTTGAACGGTGATCGTTATTGTACTCTCTCTGGTGGCAGTGTAAAATCAGGAATAACTTGACAGATGTCATGGAACGAACAAGGACTTGTTTTTGTTTTTCTACATCGGATTTATTCGTACAAGAACCTCTTTTTTCATTCTAGGAGAACTTTGCCTGGAGAGGGATAACAGGAAAACAAAAAGTAACCAAATCAACGCACAGTATAATTTATTGTCCATAGGGACACATGCAGGATACACCGTAGTCAGAAAAATTGTGACACTGGCCCATCGCCATTTATCGGTGACGAGCCCAATATATGGCGATGATATCATAGCCAATAAATGGAATATGGTGATGGCTCTAACTCATCCCTATTTATTGGGGACACTGTCGTCGCTCTTTTTGTTGAGAGCCATCACCATTGGTTTTGGATTGTGTGGACAGCATTTGTTCAATACTCACTGTAGACCACTTTCATAACCTCTGCTGTTTAATCCTCCCTCGCCAATAAGACGTAGTTGAATTTCAAGGGTAGGATCCCCGATGCCCAAAAATGGTAAGAGTTTATTTCTTCCAATGTTTTCTATGAAACAGTTAAAATATGAATTTTGTTGAGATAGTTAGTTTGTTTAATTAGCCTAGTTTTATGTATACTATGATTTACTGTTTTAATTTGGTGCTAATGCTACTATATGAATTAGGTCTTTGGATTATTGACGCGAAATTTATTTAATGGACGACGGCTGAATATTGAATGACGGACTAGACGCTTGTATATTGATATATACAATTCATGTTCCGAAAGACTATAAAAAATTGCAAATCTATATTGTATATATAAAACAGTTAAATTCGAGAATCATTCTTAAAATACTCTACGATGAGGCATGAAGCACTCACGATAAGGAAAAATAACGAAATATCATAGTTATAACTGGAGTCGGATCGCTAGTTTTTATTCCAAACCTTTTTCGTTAGAAGTGAACATTCTAGTCCTCATCGTCATCCCAAGACATGGTTCGTCTGACAAATCCGAGCCATGAGGGAAGACGAATCCATCAGGACTAAGACCAGTCCTTTATTAATAGACTTTCCCATGTAGGTAATAGGTAAAAGAGAGCATTTCACAATTCCTTCATGACTTTCCGAACAGTTTGTCACCTGATGACTTTTTCGAACATGCCCACATTTGAGCAAATGAGAGGCCAGGCAATGTGTCGTATATTTCATCCCCTTTGAACTCAGTTGTTTGTAGCCGCGATTGTTTTGACTGGAGCGAGGCCCACGTGTCATTCACTCGATCACATCAAAGAGACCGTTCTACAGCGTATTCTCATTGTACACTCGTCATGTCTGTGAACACGGCGAAGCACGCTCTAACACCGTCCGTTCATGTTATTTTAAACGGACTGTTCGAGTAATAACTGTATTGCCCTAATCTGCGTGCAGGGCTGGTACCGATTATACAGACCTGCATTATGGAGGATGGAAGGTTAATTAGGTAAACCGCTGAATTTTGAGAATAATAAATCCTCTTTTTCATTTCGGTTCCGATCATAATCGATTTAAAACCTCTGCTAACAGAGAATATGGGTGAAATGCTGAACACACAAACCATGGTTATAGAAATATCACTACACATTTAGAATACTTTGGCTATTTTCTCAATGTTTTAATTTTTTAGAAAATGTCAATAACATATAGTTTCAAGAATAATATTAATTTAACACCTCTATTTGTGAAAATAGAGCAACATGTGGAAGGGTTAGTTTTATGCCTGGAGAGAGGGTAATATAAACCGGTAATGGGTGGAAGTCAATTATGCTTGAGAATGTCAAAAGTCTCTGACAAAAAGAATGTCTGCAAGAGATAACAAATACCGAACATTAGTTGCCATAAGGTAATTATCCTGAAAAATATAGGCACAAAAGGACTCCTGACAAAGTTGATGATTTACGTCATTGGCGACTTAGTATTTGCATCTTCTCGGGTTGAACTGTCTGTTAACCACGGATGTACGTCAAGTAACTGATTGTATTCGAGCTTTGATCTTTCAAAGATCCCGCGTTTCCCCTTCCCTCGACATTAGGCTATTTACAATCAAAGCTGAAAAACCAGAACGTGACGACATCGGATATCAACCATCGTCATTGACTTAAGATTTTGTATTGCATCAATTTAGATCTCCTGCACAAGATGGAGGTAAAATGGAGATAAAAAGAGGACATTAGTAGTATAGAAAGGTCAATTTACGCTTTCTATACCACTGACATATTTGCCCAAAACAGTCAAGAATATATCGAACAAAGAGACATCCGCCATAGGCGACCATGGGCATATATAGCTGCATCGAATGGTATTAAAAACACCAAGTATCGTCTATCTAATTTGCATACTAATATACTAATAGACGGCATCTTCTGTTCTGTTTTAAAAATTATACTGCACACTTTCACTGGAAAATCAGTTTCGACGTGTAACAATATACAAGCTAAATTGCCTGCACATTTTGGAGTGTTATGATGAATAAATCCAAAGTGCTCTATTTTCATAAATAGAGGTGTTAAATTAATATTATTCCTGAAACTATATGTTATTGATATTTTCGAAAAAATTAAAACCATTGAGAAAATACCCAAAGTATGCTAAATGTATAGTGATATTACTATAACTATGGTTTGTGCGTTCACCATTCTACAACACTTGTGTCAATAACGTTGAGCCAACCGTTCATTTATTACACGTTTTAGCACGGTTATGTGAAACCAACACGCGTCAAGTGCAGGTGTTCATTGGGAGATTCCAATTGCTTTCACACAAGTAACAACTGAAAAAAACCCAACAAACAAATGAATTACCAACAAAGATGAAATTTCTTTCCCAAGTTTAACTGTTGTTTCCAACGTGAAATGTATTAACAAAGCGATACAAATAGACATATATTCACGTAATTTTCCACACAGCTGACAGTATCACTCCCCATTTGAGAGACCACATAAACTCGTCCACTGACATTGGCACGATGCCAACCGAGACGAGCATCAGTGGACGAGTTTTTCTCAAGAAAGGGGAGAAAGGTTGTCAAAGTTTAAAATATGTTTTCAACCTTTCATTATAATTTTTGTTGATAATCAATTTGGGTAGTGCAATAGAATAGAAATAATATTTTCATAGGAGTGCTCAATGGTTATTTTACGCACGGTTAGTGTGGGATAGTTTATTTCTTGATTTTAGATCAATTTTAGTTCTCTGTAATCTGTTGGCACTAGCCCAGCCTCGTTCTTGGTTATTCGTCGCATCCTATTTCATACGGGCTCTTCACATGTGTTTCAGACACATTCCACCAAGAAGCCATACGAGTAGATTTTGCGGCCCATTATGGAGATTCGTTCTCTAACGTCTTGAAATGTTTTTGAATGATAAATATCAGTGTAGAAATAATGCAATACTGCCATGTTCGCGCATTCGCGGGGTCGCGATTGCGAGAATGCGCGAACACGCACCGTTCGCGCGCGACTGGTGCTCGTTCGTGTGTTCGCGTGTTCTCGCAATCGCGCCATCTTGAAGGGCGCGATCGCGCGACACGCGAACACGCGAACGGTACCGTTCGCGCATTCGCGGGGTCGCGATTGCGAGAACACGCGAAAACGCGAACGAGCACCAGTCGCGCGCGAACGGTACCATTCGCGTGTTCGCGCCCTCTTGAAGGGCGCGATCGCGCGACACGCGAACGGTACCATTCGCGCCTTCGCGCCTTCCGGTTCAAAAAGTGTTTGCGCATGTTCAGGGACCATCTCAAAACAGAACAATTGAAATTGTTTGTTTTATTACATTGGGATTAGATTGATAGCCTATATTCTGATCAATAATCAGACGTGTAGTTTTGCTTACTGTATGTAGGCCTATCATATATATGAAATTGTAGTTTTATACACATTGTTTGGTCCGTGTAACCTTGCACAATTCAATTTTCGTTTTTTGTTTTTGGTTTCTCAAAATCAAAAATTGAAATTTGACCGTCAATTTTCAATTTTCGTTTTCGGTTTCCCAGAATCAAAAATTGAAATTTGACATTCAATTTTCAATTTTCAAATAAATAACAAATAGCGGTTGTGTGCAGGAATGCTGTTCTCTTTTGTAGCGCTCTAAACATCTATTTTTAGAAATGAGAAAATCTAATAACCAATAACCAATGACAAATGCGGGATGCCACCTGGTGCATCTTCACAAGTCCAGGTAAATCGTGAATCCTCTCACAGGGTTTACCCAGACATTTTTGATGATTCGAGTGAGTTTTTGAGTCCTTGCCTCAATCTCGAACATTTCATCCCCCGAGGTTATTTTGAATTAGCATGTCGGTATCCCAAGCCGGCGGTTTTTTGCTTTGACTCTCGATGACGATTTCAGCCTGACATCAAAGTTATGCCAGCGATGTCACATCTCAAAAATTGCAGCTAGTGGTTTGGCGCAATGAGCTTGCTGAGCCTGTTCAATAATTGGTTTGATTTAGAGGATACCCCTTGATCTCTGTTTTATCCAGAACTACCGTGGGCAACTAACCAAGGCAATGCATAGATACCCTAACAAATCGATCAATACACTGGCTCCCGAGGATGGCCTGGTGGGCCACATGTCTCTCACGCTCCACACCTCTTATACGACACGATCTGCGTTTTCTATTCTATTCGTCATACCGGAAGTGACATCATAACCCGTCCACGTGCGAACTTAACATTGATACGTCAAAGTTAAAATCAAAAAACGAAAAACGGACAAGTCGAGGCAATTTTCAATATTTGATTTTCATTTTTGCGTCAAGTAAAACGAAAAACGAAAATTGAAAATTGACTGTCAAATATCAATTTTCGTTTTTTGTTTTTGTAATCCCAGAATCAAAAATTGAAAATTGACTGTCAAATATCAATTTTCGTTTTTTGTTTTTGTAATCCCAGAATCAAAAATTGAAAATTGACAGTCAATTTTCAATTTTTGATTTGAGAACACAAAAACAAAAAACGAAAATTGCAAATCGACGGTCAAATTTCAATTTTTGATTTTGAGATTACAGAAACAAAAAACGAAAATTGAAAATTGACGGTCAAATTTCAATTTTTGATTTTGAGAAACCAAAAACGAAAAACGAAAATTGAATTGTGCAAGGTTACACGGACCAATTTTGCCTTGACTGCTGTCAGTGGCCAGACCTGCACACACAGGGTATGCTGAGGGCAAGAAAACCAGCAGGGTCAACAAATAAAGACCTCCTTATCTAGCTTACTTCCTTTGATATTTCTCTGGGCTGTGTTTTAAGGGGATTTAACACAGAGGCTGGTAGATGAGGATGATAGGAATTAGAATTCAATGTTCTTGACTAATACCAAGCAATAAACTGGCAAATCTTAATTATGTCAGTCACACCAGTCACAACCGTACTATGGACGCAGGGCCATGACGAGAAATATTTTTTTCGAAATGTCGAGATAGTAAGTCGAAATTTGGAGATACTAAGTCGAAATTTCGAGATAGTATGCTATGTCGAATTTTCGAGATACTACGTCGAAATTTCGAGTTATTAAGTCGAAATTTCGAGTTACTAAGTCGAGATTTCGAGTTAATTAGTCGAAATTTCGAGATACCAAGTCGAAATTTCGAGATACTAAGTCGAAATTTCGAGATACTAAGTCAACTTTATATACCTGAAAAACAAACCTCTTAATATGGCCTCTAGATGCCTCCATGAAGCGTCCATGGGCCATGATAAGGTGAGACATTTTTTTCAAATGTCGAGATACTAAGTCGAAATTTCGAGACACTGCGTCGAAATTTCGAGTTACTAAGTCGAAATTTCGAGATATTTCGACTTAATAACTCGACATTTCGACTTAGTATCTCGAAATTTCGACTCAATAACTCGAAATTTCGACTTAGTATCTCGAAATCTCGAAATTTACAATGGAGAGAATTTCTGTACTTCACTAGAAATGTCGATTACAGCACCCAAGATCAAACGTGGAAATCCTGACAAGAAAATTCGTATACCATTTTTCAATGTTGTTCGACTTTGTAATAGTTCATACATGTAGCACATATGCTCCGTGTACCGAGAGTGTCACTTCTATACGGTATATCAAGTCATTGTAGTATATCTTGCGATCAGAATTAATGTAGGCCCTACGGATGTTACATGTGCCGGAGTATCGAATGTTATGAAAAGGTATGATATGCAAATATACTGTGAGAAATTATTAGGCTTGATTCTCAATCTGAAAATGACGTAATCTGTGTTTCTTCATTACATCGTTTATATATTTCCCCGTAAACATCATTGGCGTCACCGGGATAGTTGGGCCTGGTCTTCTCGGCCGTGATGAAAATTCTGCAAGGTTTCAAGCATGTCCCAAAGAGAAAATAAAGAAAATATCAGAATGTCTTAGTGACAGAATATTTACCGTTGTCCAGTATGTACTAATGCAATGATATACGCGAATTTGTGATTTTAAATTGGCCGGGCGTCCGATGAAACTAATCGCTGAGTATATTAGGCTTCATTCTACACACAAAGCATAACGAATGTTTCGTGGTTGTCAATTTTATATCATTTAGAGTGCTCTCTGGGGTAAATATCACAAAATTAAAGAAACACACAGTCGAGATATTGTGACCTTTTATTGTCGAACGGTATGGGCATTTAATATGAAGACTCTAAATTTACGAAAACGTAGGTTTTTCTGAAATGACCTGCACAAAGTATTCGGAAGTGGTCAGTTTTTCACGATTGCGATATTCACTCCCGGTCAGGAATATTTAGGGAACTTACCGTAAGTGAGTCGGTGAGGGAATGGTATTTCATTTATATACGAAATTGCGCGCTGTACTGAGGTCATTGAGTGGTTTGCAATTGAACCCTCACAGTACCAATTTCGCGTCTGTATTTTTATAAATTAGCAAAACAAATTATATCCAATTATTTTTAGGATGACACTTTCTCGGTAAAAGCACAAATACTATTGCTGGATGGGTCGGCCCCGTGCGAGACTCGAACCCGCGTCCTCAGAGTTTGGCACCAAATAGCCAGCAGTAAATGCAAGCGGCCTAAATCACTCGCGGCCACCTCAGCTTCCACTAAAAGAGAAAGTTCGGAGATCGGAGTCTAGATTACGTACATTTACTACCCCTCTGATAGACATATAATGGCACAGCTCCTAAAGCCGATATTATATATATACTAATGCCATTTAGAAAGTAGTTAACATTTATATCCAATTATTTTTAGGATGACACTTTCTCAGTAAAGCACAAATACTAGTGCTGGATGGGTCGGTCCCGTGCGAGACTCGAACCCGCGTTCTCACCAGTATTTGTGCTTTACTGAGAAAGTGTCATCCTAAAAATAATTGGATATAAATGTTAAAATGGCATTAGTATATATAAAACAAATTATAACAATGTGCACTCCGCACATAGACGCAGATTTGGGTTTACAGGGAAGCTGTTCATTTTCTTCTTGCGACAATATTGCATTCGTTCATCATACTCGTAATATGATATATCATACTCTTATACCGTTTCTTATTCCTACGAAGTTGGCTACAGATCGCAAATTGTCCGGTAATGAGTCAGTCAGTGAGTCAGTCAGTCCATCCGAATCCTTTCATCGGCAAAATCAGGAGAATCATTGTCATTAGAACCTTTATTTTTTGCATGAACGTGCATTAGGGCATTGTTACCAGCAAGTTCTGATCTGAAATAATTCTGATTAAAATTAGATTTATAATTAACACTTCAGTGTATTGTTATAGATATATACCATCCATGTGGCCTTTAACAGTATCATGTTCCTTTTATGACCATGAAGCCAGGGGACCTCCTTATCAGCGGATTTAAAAGTCATTAAGGCTTGTCACTTGTCACTAATAGTCCCAGCTTTTCCCTAGCAAGGAGATAACACCAACCAGCTGTGTGTGTTGGATGACTGGCTCAGTGAGAGGTCCTAAACTTTGCACAGTAAAAATCCTGTAGGCTGTACAGTCTGAATGAAGACGGCCTAGCAGAATTAGTTAAAGCTAGGTGGTTTAACGTTTATCAATGAAGAAAATCACCGATCAACCGCCATAGAATATAATGTGAAACAAGAAAACCGGAATAGTACATTCATCAGATTGCCGATACCCAAAATGTGTTGTCTCATATATCTAGATAACAACGTGATGTAGAGACGCTATTTATTCGTCTTTGTACCGGTTATGCTCAGGAGAATGACATAGAATCATTATTATCTTGTGCATAGAAGGTGTTGGACTTGAGTTGAATTACCGTAAACTACATAAATGCTACCTTTCTACTATAGTACTATATATAAAAATTTGTTGTATTGTTGGGAAAATAATGTGATTCAAAAAGTTGTTTTGATCCTGTACAAGGGCACTGAAAACCATTATAGAGATGTAAATGTATTTTCACACGTAAAGCTTGAAATCTACTGAACCTATATTATTCAATCTGTTTCCTTTAATTAAACTTTTGTAAAATTAAATCGGCGATCGTTATTTATTTTGGAATGAAGGCGCATTAGGAGACTGTTACCAACAAGTTCTGAGCTGACCTACTTTTGATGAAAATTTCTGGTGATTTTTGATGAAAATCATTGGCGATTCTGACTTGGGCGGTGCCCATCTTAATATAGGCAAGATTTCAACTGGGGGTGGGGATTTCCAAGAGTTCAGTTCGCGTTCGAGTCCTAATGCCTACAGTTGGATAATTAAAACAATAAAATTCTACAGGGCAATAATGCTAGGCTATATGAAAGATATTAGTTTAAACAATCTGCCAACATGGCCAATGCAAGCACATTTGTCGATAAACATTTGATACTTGCTGCGCTTGAGTTCGTTTTATTTAATCTGACTTCTTATAATAGGATGTATATTTTGAAAATAAAATTCTTCATGCTGGAATTTGTGTCTTGGTGCAATGAAAAAATAAATATTTTCAATCTAATTGTTTTCCTGTCGAGGAAGGTCGCTATTATTCCAGTTTAGTACTTTCAACTGGGGGTGGGGATTTTCAAGAGTTCAGTTCGCGTTCGAGTCCTAATGCCTACTGTACTTCGTAGGTCCTGTGACGTTAGTCACACTGCCATGTTGTTGAATAGAACAGCATTTATATGCTCAAGTTTCTGTGGCATGGCCGGTGCGTATAGCCACCAAGATGCCATTTCGAAAACGCGCAGCCCGACCCGATTTGTTTCTTAGTATCGAGAACTGACCACATCTGGACTTCATTACTGTCGTTTGATGCGATGTAGAAGCTTGGTTGGTGTTGAAAATGTCTCAAGAATTTAAGAGCCTCAGACAGCCTAGATTGAGTATTCTCTCTACATTTTGCACCATGACGGACGATTCATTAAGATCCACTATAGATACTTTTATCGTTGGCTATATGAGATCGTCTACAGGAAACTTTTTATGCTACAGACATTTCGGAAATCAAGAGTTAAATTCAACTCCATAAGCAGATTAATGTGTTCGCGTAAATGTGTCGAGCTTTTCACAATCTAGTATCGAGTGTAGTTGAACAACTACACCTTAAAGGCATACATATATGTGATTGGGTTTCCGCCCGTCTTTCAATGCGCCAGCCCGGACGTTCGGACGCCTGTTCGTTCGTCCGTCAGTACGTTTAATGTCCGACCTATGTCAGTGACAGTTTGCCAAATACAGTTGCAGTTTTTTACGTCCGTCGATCGACAGGATATAGTACAGTATGGCGTCGTTCGTCCGTCGGTCCGTTCCGTAACTTTCCGTAAACATGAACACATCAAAGTTATCGTTACCAGGTGATAATATGCATGTGAACAATTCCATTTAATTGAACGTTTCCTCTTGATCGTGGAAAACCTACTTCCATCAGCAACCTTTTCTTGTGAACGCAACCCTTCACAGTGGTGTTGCTGGGTTCTTCCAGATTTGCTAAACATTATCATTACCATGTGATTAAGTGCACGTGACCTATTCAAAGGTGGAAGGTGCCTGTGGCCTACAAACGGGAAAATCATCAAAATTACCATTTCTTGTGAGTGGGTTCACAGATTCAGGTCAAAGTTAAACGTCACTGTGACCTAAAAGCTAAGAAAATTGTCAATGGATACATTATGAGGAGACGGAGTATCAGATACCAAAATTGAGGTCAAGGTCAAATGGTCATTTTTTGTTGTTGCAGTAGATACATTTTAGAGAGAAAATGTTTCCCGGACCAAAATGGACGTCACGGTCAAGCTCACTGTAACCCCCAAATCATGAAATACTTATAAAAATTGTCAGTGGAGACTGATCAGGAGACGATGTGTCGCCTTTCCAAAATCGAAGTTCAAAAGTCCAAGGTCAGTAGATGCATTAGAGGGAGCCTGTATGACGAACGCAAATATGTCAAAGTTCATATGATCCCAAAATCAGGTATTCATTAAAATGCCATTTTTGTGCATGTAATTACATTAGGAAGAGACGATGCGTCTCGTATCATTTGAGGTGAAATTATTTGAAATTATTGTGCCAATTTCGATCA